>JBDJHY010000102.1:3370140-3390211 GCA_039654485.1 Withania somnifera | reverse complement strand
AATAACAAAAGAATAAAAAATAAAAGACTATTAATAAATAATAGTACCCTCGAGCTACAAGAAGCAACAAATCTCCACAAAACTCTGGGAGCCAAATACTACACACAAGGTACTATGACTTCTAAGCACCAACAAATAGACAAAGAAAACATACCGACCAATAAAAACTAACCCCAACCTGCTATCCTTCTACCCTAATACTCGTTCACCACACTTTTCTATTTAGGATCATGTCCTCGATAAGCTGTAACTTCTTCAAGTCCGGCAATATCACCTCCCTCCAATATTTTTTGGGTTTATTTCTTCCTCTCTTGAAACCATCCATAACCAACCTCTCAATCCTTCATACTGGGGAATTCGTATTCCTCCTAAGCACATGTCTGAACCATCTTAGTCTCGCCTCCCGCATATCTTCCACCGCACTTACCCCTACCCCTACCATGCCTCTAATAACTTTTTTCCCCATCAGTATAATATTATATTACTATTATGGATAGAGTACCACATTGGTATAATATTATATTATTATTATGGATCGGGTACCATTTCGATACAATATTATTATTAAGGAATAGGTACCATGCTGGTATGGTGCATGGACCTTGTGAGTCCCTTATGGGTCCTTCCTGTAACTATATATTGGCAGTAAGTGTGTACAGATAGGACAAACATGCATCATAGCTATTTTCATATTGTATTACACTTGTATTGACTTGTGTTTTGGTTGATCTGCTAGTCCGAGGGATATTGTTGGAGTTACTTGTTAAGGACTTGAGATTCATTGTTGATAACTGACGAGAGTTGATACTTGATATCCTGATCTGTGAGATTATTACCTGTATTATGGGGCTTGGTAATATCTTTGATTTGTTTTGATTATTGTTACATTTTATACTTGTTTGTTGGTTGGGCTACTGTATAAAAATTGTGTGCAAGTCGTAGTTATTGAAGGGTGGATGGTTTGTAGAGTTATCGTCATCTATCTATATTATGACCAGTTGAGGACTCTGTTGAGTATCGTTATTTATATAATCACACTTGTTCTTCTGCACTTTTATGCAAATGCGGTGCCAGAGTCATCATAAGCCTTCATCCTCTCTTTCCAAGAACATCTGAGATATTCAGAGGTAGCTTTCATCTGTCAGTAGTCTCCTGATGTTTCATTTATCTTTATTTCATTGTTTTTACTTTTTAAAGACTTTGTGAGACCTTTTACTTGTATAAATTCTGAATTAGAGGCTTGTATACAATGGATACTATGTTTTGAAAAATATATTTATAAGTTTACATTTTTAGCCTTCTAGACTCGTTGTTGATTTGTTTTATTTCTATATTTACATTCATATCTGTTAGTTGTCGTTAATTTTGGCTGCATGGTGGTAAAGATACGTACCATCACAATTGTGTTTTAGGGCGTGACAATTGGTATCAAAGAACAAGGTTCATAGGTCCCACTGTATATAATCCATGTCTAGTAGAGTCTCACAAAATGGTATGGGAGATCTGTTACTTATCTTCAAGTGGCTATGGTTGATTTTAGGAAATTTTCGCTTTCTTGATTCTTTATTATATAACCTTGGTCCAATCTAAATCTAATCACCTTATTCCATTATCCCACTGGTAGTGAGGACTTGTTCTTGGATTTGTGTGCTTAAAGTTGAGGTGGCACTGTGTGGCTTGGGTGAAAGACATGGTATTAAAGAGAAAATGATAGACTAATAGGAAGGATGTGTAGTCGGGTTAGGATATTCTGTGATTTGAAGGTAAGAAATCATGAATGAGTAAAGGAAATACACGAGAAGCTTGTGCATCAGAGATTTTAAGGTGTTCAAATTGTTTGTGGGTTTGAATTGAACTTTTAAAGTCCTAGTAGCATTGCATGATTAGTAAAAGATGAGAAATATAGGAAATAAGACGTCATGTTTGGATTCTTAGTCTATAGTTGAATATTTGTGTAGATTTCAGCCTTTGACTTCAGAAAGCGACAATGCAAGGTGAGACGGTTCAATACAAACTATTATGATGAGTTATATAGATATTTGGTGATGTATATAGGGTATATGCTCATGGTATAAGAAATTCGTGAGGTGACCGATAGTTTCCCCTAAGATTTTGCATGAATATATAGTAATTTTGGTAGAGGTTGAGACACGTCATTTGAAGGTTGTATGGGTTGATATCAGTTTCTAAATAAGTAACTTCAACTTGGGGAGAAAGCATCATCAGATTTTAAAATTCGTGCCATTAGCCTTGAAGTAAGGCCATATTCTAGCATATCAGGAGTATGTTTGCAACACATAGAACTCTTACTTTGAAAAGGAGAGAAGTCGTGATTTAGGGTTGCAGAGAGTGACAGTGTTTCCTTTTCTAATGATTTTTGGTACTAACAATAATTTTGAAAAGCATGAGTATGATCAGTGATGTCATAATATTTCATTTGCATTATGTTCTGGTTCTATTTGACAATGGTAAACATATGAGGTGTGATGAATCAAGTTCGTTTAGAACTATGGTTGGGATCAAATAAGATATCGCATACACAGAGGGAGTCCAAACTTATGGAGATAAGTAATTGGATGAGTTGGATTTAGACGCTATTGATGTAGTGCTTTGAACAAGTCAAAAAAATTTTAATGGTTAGGTGAAAGATAGCCTTATGGATGTGTTATTTTCTTGAGACACTTGTGTAATATCTGCTATAGGGACCCTAATGATGATGGTTATGGGTCTTTTTGTAGTTGTCATCGGAGGCTTCATATATTAAGATTGGTAGGCACTAATAGGGTGGACTTTACTACTTTTCAGTTGTTTGGTCATTTAGGTTGTAAGGGCTACTTTGTTGGTTGAATTTATATCAGTGGGTCTCGACTCGTCAGTGTTTCCTTGTGTGTATGTGGGAGTGGGTGGGAATTACACTAGGAATTTCACACTTGTTAGGTGATTGAGACAATTTTAGATATCTCAGTTTTCACCTTTAAAGGTAGAGGTATTCATTACGGATGTTACAGACATGACTTAGATTTTCTTCCACATTATTTCATCATGGGTTAGTTTACTTGCTATGTTGTATACGTGATCTTCTTTGGGATTTTGCATGCTTTGTGAGTTTCCATCGTTGGTTACACCAGTTCTCCATACTTATAAATGATTAATAGTGGTGATTGACCCTTTGGGTTACCTGGGTAAGACGTGATGAGCGAACAAGTATAGTTATGTTAAAGTATAATCGAAGTTGGCATTAATTTTAAGCATCTCTAGGTTCCTACCATGTTTGCTGGGTTTTGCATTTTCGTAGTAACAATGAAATACAAGTGGTATTGGTAATTCCTCTTAGTGTTTAATATTGCATCGGTGTGTTATCGAATTATCTTGTCATATATTGACCGTGGTCCTACTTTTCTCTATGTATTTGTATACCCCACACCAAGTTTTGATGTGATGGACAATCTTCCTTTGGGTCTCCAATTGCATTTCTATTTGATTTCTTAGTGATGGGTCGAGTGTACCGATCCTATGTTATGATCTCATGGGTTAGTGACCTATAATACCCATACTTGATTTAAGCTTCTAAACCAGCTATAAGCCTTAAAAAATTAAAAATTTATCCCCAACTGGATACTAGTTGGACCACAACTCATGAGGTGGTACATCATGAGTCATGCTATCAACTCGTGGGATGATTCTTAAGATTTTCAAGTTTTTCCAGGTTACCACGAATCAGGATCATGACTCATGAGGTACAATACTATGATTCATTATGTGTACTCATGCATTGCTTAACAGAAAGTTAATCTTCAGCGTAGTCCCCACGATTCCATTTCAAAAGTTGTAGAGTGGCATACCACCACTCGTGGTATGAACTCATAGGGTGATATGCACATTCCAGTAGCCAAATTCAACCTCACGACTCAATTTATGAGTTATAGGTTCGACTTGTTGTATTTCCTCGATAGTTTTCAGGTTAGTTAATAAAGGGTCATTTTTTAATTTCCCTGACTCAGGCCTCCCAATACCATATCATTTTACTCTCAAAATTGGGTAATATAAATACCCCAAACACCCTGTTCTATTAATTTTTCACCTATTTAGATTAAAGTTTGGGTTCTATCAAAGATTTCTCTCTAAAGTTCAAGACGAGGCTAAGGTTTCTCTTCCAATCCAACTAAAAGTTTCTTCAAGGTTCATGTATATGGTTTACGAGAAAGGGTTTCTTTCACCCTTGTGGTCAAGTTATTCCATTATTTTAACTCATGATTATAACATAAAAATCTTAGGATGAATCCTATAACTGTTTTTGGTGTTCAAATCATATATCATGGCATATTCTTTGGTGATTATCACATACATCATGTGTTCATGATAATTTTGTATAAATTAATATTAATTATGAACTCTGGTCAAGTTTATGAGTTGAAAGTCTCTTATGAAGCTTGTATATTTTGTTAATTGATTTTGTGATAATACCATAAGTTGAGATTAAGGTTCATATTGGTCAGTTGTGTGGCCAAGAACTTGTTTTATAATTATTGTCAGATTTTGTGATACTAAATTAATGATTGGCTTTTAAAATCTGAGCCTTGTTAATGAGTCAGTTTAATTTGAAAGAAAGTACAGTGAATCTAAGGCATAGGTCCCATTAGTTCAAGTATGACTATAAAGTAAGCAGTATGATCGAGACAAGTAATAAGTTCATGAGATTATGGGCCCTTTATGGCTAAGATAGACATGTATGAGTAGTAATCAGTTCATGGTTAATTTTTGGAGTAGTATTAGCATCGAAAGAATTTGGGTGACATAGCCCTTATCTTATAATATACATAGCCAAACGTAGGAAGTATATGGCCCAATGTGGCGTACTGGTAGTTCATGGCCTAATATGGCATTTATAGTTCATGACTTAGTATATCCAATAGGAGTTAGATCATGACCCTTATCCCCACAAGGTTTGGGACCCCATTCAGCATAAGAACACATGTTAGACTTTGTAGCCACGTGCACGAGGTATGTCCATTATAAAACCTCCCAAGGTTAGTCAAATTTCAGCCTGAGGTGATACGTGTTGAAAGAGGGTTTTTACTAAAATTCATTTATCTATTGACTATGACTATTATACCTATATGTTTTGATATTTGAGTCACTTTATACTCGTAGTTTAAGCTTTTAACTGATAATTGTTAAAACTTGCATACTATTGCTTTACTTGAGTTTAGTGTTTGTTCATGCATTGCATGGCCATGAGTAACTTATTGTTTAGCTTATTTATCTCCTGCTCACATATTCAATACATTTATTGTACTGATCGCATATTCTGTGCTGCATGTCTTATACCATGCAAATCCTAACTGAATTTTAAAGAAATATTCATGAACGCAAATGCAAAATTAGGTGCAACTATTTCATGAACGCGAAAATAAAGCAATCCAAATAAGTAATAATACTCCTAGTGAAGAAGCCCAAGAAATTTAAAGCAAATGATGGAAAGCTGAGAATTTAGAGCATAACTTTAGAGTGAAATTATTCGACATGAAAAAAGTTTGGCAGAAGACTGAGGATATTTACGTACAAAAATGGCAAAATATAATGAAATACCAATGTTAACTTTCGTTTCAGCAGAAAATAATTAGGCCTAAGACAAGAAGAAATTCGTTTTATTTTCCCCACGTGTGTGTTTATTAGTAAACATCTATGTACTTTTAATAAACCTAGAAAAGTACAATAGCAAATGCAATATATATTACACTTTCAGAACATCTAGAAATAAAATTTCAATTTTAACCTTAGCAGGTCACAAGTTGAATAGTCGAAAGTTGCTTTACTCCCTCCAAATATATAAGAGACATCTAAAAGTAGTTGTTGCTTTTGGACATAATTTTATTTGATATTTGAATCATAATAGTACGCTATTACTTAACCAAATTATTCTATAAATTTGAATGTGAAAAATCTCCATTAGATCTTTTGTCATTTAACAAATAGTACAAAAAATATATACAAACTTTTTGTAAACTACTTTAGTTATATACACAAAAAAAAAAGAAATATATTTTTAAGTTATTATGATATTAAAGGATTATTAATATTAAATATAAATGTTAATATAATAACTATGAGGCACATACGCCAAAATTAATGAAAAAAATGATCTTTTCATATGTATATTTTTTATATAAAAAATACATAAAACAAAAAATAAATCTATGAAGAGTTATAAAATTCTTTAATGAAAGTGATTCTAATAACACCTTATTGATTCCATCTGTCATCCCCTCCCCATTCTTTTTAAAAACCCAAATTTCCTCACTCAGCTAGAGAAGTTTCGTTAGGAGAAAGTTACACAGGCTTAAAAGACACTCATTTTTTTTTATGTTTTTTTTTTCGTCGGTTTAATTCTAGTTTCTGTGGCGCTTCCCTCCCATTTCCTTTTATGCAAATCTCAGAAAACGTCGTTTTACAAAATAAAAGGGATTACAATAGTTGCTATTTTGATGAAATCCAAATAGGGCGACTTTAGGGGTGATCGTTTTAAGGGAATGGGTCAAAGTTCAAAGAAGAAGAAGAAGAAGAGTGCAGTGGGGCGGGGAAACAAGGGAAGAACTTCATGCAAAGATCACAATTCGATCGATGAAGATAATTCTGAATATGTGGCCGAAGAGCTCACCGCAGTGTAACTCATCCTTCAACTTCACTCTATTTACACAGTATAGCATATACCTTTTGCGAAATTTAACACTAATCTTTCTTCAATTTGACAAGTTTTTATTGGCCTTACTCATTGATTCACGAAACGTTTAGGTGTGCCATATTTCAAGAAGATTGTGAAGTTATTTCAAAGTCACCTTTGCAGATTCATATCAAGCTCAGGTATTTGGACATCAGAAATACTGATAATACTCCTTTTTTTCTTCTTTTATTATACAAACTAAATAGACATGATTTAACAGGCCATACTCTAAGGATGCTGGGTATGAAGATTCAGATGCGGCAGCTCTTCTTTCAGTGAGGTTAACAGGCAGCCTTTTTGTCGTCTATTCTTCTCTGGGGGGTCATTTCTCCTAATTTTCATCTTGTCTCCTAATTTTAGGTGTTTGCCTGGTTATCCATACAAGTGCCCAAAGCTTCAGATAATACCAGAAAAAGGTTTATCCAAAGCTGATGCTAGCAACCTTTTATCTTTGCTTTATGATCAGGTACAGAATGGCTTTTAATTCTACTAGCACTTTAATTTCCCCCCCTCCTACACTATCCTTAGTTATTGTTGCTTCAGTTCTCCTCTTTCTTCCTTGTTTACTTGGGAGTTGTTGCAGTTAGGAATTTCAAACTGCAACTCCCTTCAAGGTGGAACTAAAGCTGATGATTCACATGTCTAATAGGCTTAGAGTTAATGCTTTACTAAATTGAAGCTAAAGATAAGTATAGGTGGATTACCATCTTCTACTAAATAACTACGTGGCAGATGCCAAAAAATTGGGAGCTCAAGGGTTTAGGTGCTGTGAGCCACAATCAATTAACTGAATTAATAAACTATCCTACAATTCCTTATAGAGTTGGGATTGACTACCTCAATTCTCGGTTACCTTTCCAATTTATCTATTCAAACGAATTTGAATAGTAGTGCATATTTGAAACGTTAACTTGGTTAATTGTTAGAAGGCTCAAAAGTGGAGTCTGAATCTTCTGGGTTGGAATAGATTCATTCAAATACTACTTTGCTTACAAATCATTTGTTTTTTGAAAGGGCTCTCTCTAAACTAAAGATTTTCAATCTCAAGTTTATTTCTACAATGACATGAAAACTTTAGATGTAATGTAAGTGTCACAACAATACCAAAACCTTAATCTCGAGTAGTTGGTATCACATATGCTTATTCTTTGCACTATTTTTGTTCTTAATAGAGTCTGTTCTGATTTCTTGCTATTTTAGGACATCTATGATAATTTTCTTCCATTTGACTTTAGGTTTACCTTGTCCCCTAGCACTTTCAATCACCACTGTGTCGCACATTCTCAATCACCATAGTGTCACACTTACAGATTAGTGCATATAGAAGTCGACATGGGACTTGGCCAAACCATTTCAGGTGATCGTATCTTAAATTGTCCTTTATGGTGCGGTTTGCACCATCTGTTTTGTGGTCATTTATACTCTTGTCTAATCAAGTGTGGTTGACACCCTAATATCTCCATTTTTGTGGCATGTGGATATGTTGGAGTTTTCTTCTATTGATAAGGTAAATAGTTTTTATTTATGATGTAAAAATTTCCTGTATGCAAGCGGTGTGCAAAAATGTAGAGAATCTACAACATAATACAACTCTATACGAACGATAACTAATTTTCTTATACAATTGACCTCATGATGCACTAAAAAGAAATTAGAAATTCGAGGCTATCCCTCAAGTGTGCATAGTCATTCTCTACGATATCAAAAGTTCTTGTAGTTGTTTCATTCCTCAGGACTTGCATGAATGAACATGCTAGTGGTTCAGCATTCCAAGCCTCTTTGTGTTCAGAATTTCCAGCTAGATAGTACTTTCACCACTCAACATCGTTCGTTGTATCTTAAATCATATCAAAATTCCAACATCAATCGAGTTGCCATCGGAAAATGTAGTAAATGGTTCGCATATTCACTTGAAAATTTGCGCATGAAACATATAAAGTACTTTTGAAAAATGAATTGCTTGATTATTCCCTTAAGCATGTTGGAGTTTAAATAGTATTTACAAAAGGAAAGGAAAGTTATTCTTATTTTAAATTACACAATTATAAGGATTCTAAACCTTTCCTATATTATAAGGAATGGGCCTCTTTCAATATTAACAATTTCCTAGTTCTTCCACGTCAAGCTTAAGTCATTACTTGATATAAATATACTCAATTTTAAAGAAAGTAAATTTGCAAGAGTATGTGCTAATTGATCATTCGAATTGATAAACCTGTTGTAATGTACCCTGATTCAATTGTCAGGCGTATAAAATGGCAATCTATTTCTTATAATCTTTTTCTCTCACCTGAAACTCTGTGTTCTAAGTGATGTGTATTGCAACCTAATCATTACATATCAATTGTATTAGTTCAGTTCCTCTAAATCCTAACTTTTAAGAAGCTGCTTTAGCCATATTAAGCTCCATATAGCCAACACTAATGCTTAATATTCTGTCTCTCCACTTGATTTAGCTACAACCTCTATTTCTTGATATTCTACCTCTCCACTTGATTTAGCTACTACCTCTTGCTCTTGATTTTTCAAGATATTATATTTCCTCCAATTAGAACATAGTCCCTTAGTACCTAAAATGGATTGTCTATCTAAAGGACGTCCTTCCTATTCTGATTTACAGTATCTAATAATATTTGCATGTCGCTAATATTCGATAATACAATGTCCAAGTGAAGTTATAATATACCTTAAAATGTGAATCACTATTATCAAGTGACTATCACACAGAGCTAACATAGATGAGATATTTGGCTTGCAATTGTAAGATAATTCATCTTGTCAACCAATCTTTGATAATTTCCGATGTACATCAAGGGCGCCCCTTGTCTAGGAAGAAGCTTAACATTTGGGTCCACAAGAGTATCAATAGGCTTACTATTTAACATGACAGTGTCTTCAAATATGTCCAAACCACACTTTTTTAGAGGACAATTCCATTACTAGATTGTGCCGCCTCAATGCTTAAGAAGTATCTTAGTTTACCCAAATTTTTGATTGGCGAATGACTAAGAAGATGCTACTTAAGTTGAGTAATGCCTTCATGATTATCACATGTTATAACAATGTCATCACTGTAAACAACTAAGAATATGCTTTTGCCGTTATGAGAATGTTTGTAAAATATAGTGAGCAACTACACTTCGAACATTGCCATAGTTTTACGATGGTGCTAAAAAGGCCAAACCATGCCCTTGGTGATGGCTCGAGACCATTTTACCAGAGATCACTGCATACACAAACTTTTCTTGAGCAACAAACCCTAGAGGTTTCTCCATGTAGATTTCCGCAACAATTTGCCATGAACAAAAACTGATAATGGGGCAAACGAGGCATGACTGCTGAGGCTGTGCAAAAATTAGTTTAACCAATTAACCAAATCGAAATAAATATTTTCGGTATTGGGTCAATGGTTTTCTTTTAACATTTTTGTAATTTTTTTATTGGGATACTAGTTCGGTTTCTGGATTTAATGGTTTAACCGCTAACCGAATAAGATAATTCTAAAATTATCTTTGCATCTCTAATTATATAATAGTGGCTTTAAATTTTAAATGCAAATCTTATTTTCTTTTGCATTTAGAGTTGTTGACTTGGTGTCACTGTTGTCTTTCTAAAGTTGTTGGCTTGCCATCGATTTGAACCGTAATTGATACTATTTCTTTTTTAGAGATTGATATAATGCTATTGCGTCTAATTAGGTTTGCTACTTAGCAAGAAAGAGAACAAATCTATTTTATTAATAATATATATGGATAAATGAAAACAAGAGAAATGAAAAATAATTAGAGGAGCATTTACTGAAAACCGAACCATTAAGGACTAAAAACTGATTGAATGAAAATCAACAATAAATATCTTATTGGTTTAGTTTCCGATTTAGCGTGTTAGCAAACCAAAAGTTGATAAACCGGACGAATTTAGAAGTGGAAGAAATTGTTTTATCTACTAATAGTGGTCAAATTGGCATATTACCAAATCACGCTGTAGTACTACATATAATTGAACCAACCTGACCGATGCGCACCCTTAAATTGACTACGATAAATATAAAGAGGCGAACAAAAGCAATCTTTGTTAACAGAAAAAAGGTACCATCATAATCACAACCATAAATCTGAGTAGACTTCCAACTATTGTTTTGCCCAACGGTAAAGTAACTGTTTCCTCAATCATATCCTTATACCAGCTCAGATGTGCCATTGCCCCTACTACAATTTCAAGTACTTTGGGAGTGACTAAGTTGGTCACAAAGGCATAATATGCCGGTAACGAATGGTGATAACTCGTGAAGTTATAAATGAGCTTTTCACTGGAAAATAGGTGTAACTAAAAATAAAAAATTACACTAAAAAAGCTCCCAGGTTCTCTTCCCAAGGCTAAACCTTAGAGACCCCTTCTGGGTGTCTAGGATCCTGTCTCCGGTGGTCTTCTTCCTTCGTAGCTCACCTTCGTCCTCATCATTTTCCTCTATTTCTTTCTGGTCAACTTTACCACGGAACAGGTTATTTTTTAGACAAGGGGGCAAGTCTTATGATCTTATAGAAACTAAATCTATCTCAGAGACTTGGTTTGAATGGGTGGAAAGTGCTATATTTTCGATTAGACGTATGGTTTTAAGCATGGAAGCTTTACTCTGGCTTTGTAAAAGGCTAAAGGAAGCCACAAATAACTGAGGCAAAAGCTTCAAATCTTGGAGATGTCGCAATCTATCGACATACATTTATTGTTCTCAGAAGTTCAATAAATACCGCAGGTTCTGATTAGTTTTCCGTGATGGGACAAAGTAGGTCAGTGATTATTATTCCGGAGAACACATTCAATGAGTGATGGAGGAACTTAGCAATAAAAGTGGATGATTTTATCGCTAGGAATACAGACATTCAAGGCACATTTATTACATTTGGGGAGACAAATTCAAAAACAAACACTGGGAAGGGGAACTATAAAGAAGCATTGCACAGTAGTAAATGGAATCAGAAGGAGCTTGATGTAGTAAAGGAAGATTCGATTTTGAAGACGTCGAATATAGATGATTTTGGTTTACTGGAAAGGTGTCTTGTTGGAAGATTCTATGGTGTAGAGGATGCGCTTGCTTGCAGTGAAGTTCGAAGGTAGGCATAGTAAATATGGAAGGGGGCCCAAAATGTGCAGGTATATGACAAGAATGGGTTCCATTTCTTGTTTGAATTCCAGTCAAGGAGGGCGAACATGTCCTGATGGGGAATTGTAGGAGACAAGGGACGATTCTGAAACTTGACTTGTGGACGCTGATGAAAGGAGCTTTTCCAAAACAAACTAAGTTCGACTGGTTTTGGATATGGGTGATGTTATGGAGTAAGGAGGGGATGAGAAAGATAGGTGATGACTAAGGAGGATGGTTAGAAAATGAGGTGACAGAACTAAAAAGCCATTTGAAATGTGCAAGAACCAAAGTTCGAGGTCCAAGGCAGAAGATCCCTATGAAGATAGAGATTACCAATGGTGGATTAATCTTTTCTCTACCAGTTTGGTGTGAGTTGGCACCCATGTACAAATCAAGCAAATAATCATAGTGATCAAGAGAAAGAATCCTACCTTTATGAACCGTAGGCATAACTCCATGCGACTTCGTTTTATATTTGAGAGTGAAAATTTTAGCACAATACACATCTAAATTCTTTTTGATATGTCGAAAACACATGAATTCACACTCATCATAATTGCACAAATAAAAGTTATCACCAGGATCGAATGAAAAAGGACTACTAACACATAGCCTTAAAGAATATTTCATTGCCCAAATATCCGTTTTGTTTACATATCCTATACATGTATCATTACAACATTCATCCCTACCCAACAATATTGGGATGGGCTATGACTTTAACCTTCAACCAATAGCCACATAAATTACTCGTAGCCTATTCTACACATAAATTATTTTCACTACAATCCATTTACTCATAACCTATTCTAACACATAAATTAGCACGACTGATTATCTTACTCCAATAGGGTGTAATATCCATTTCTTGAAATTTAATTTGATAATTAGGGATCAAAATTAAGTTTCTAGGGAAAAAATAATTTTAAGTTGAGGTTAAGATTCTTATTATTGCTAATAACCATATAACAGGGGTTAGATGGTTGATTACAAGATCATTGATTTTGGCCTGAACAGGATTTGTGTCGGTTTGGATTAATTGTGCTTAGGGTAATTAGAGGAAATCAAATAAATAATACAATCCTGGCAGTAAATAGTAAGTTGGCTGGCACTCAAGGCCAAAGGTATGGTGGTTAATGAAGTGAATTAAAAAATCATGAGGTCTTAAGTTCAAATTTTAGCATAGGCAAAAATATTATGCGACTCTCCTTAATGTTCCAATTCAACTAAAATTATTTATTCCCACTCCCAAATATCTATATTATATTTCAAACATAAAGGTTACTCATTCCAAAACTTTCTCAAACACATCATTTCATAACTTGATACATGAAACGGACCAATTTGCTAGCACAGGTAGATTGAGTATTTAATTTTTATGAGTATAAATTTGAAATTCTATTACATCCCGGCTATAGCCAAAGCTACTGGGATCTCATGAACCCGAAGCTCCTTCACTAGATATTTTCTAGTTGTTTGACTATTTCTATTCTAACATGTTCTTAGAGTACTTGGAAAGAGTTCAAACAAGAACAACAATAATAATAAATCCAGTATATTCCGACAAAGTGGGTAGTGTAAAAAGTCCGTACCACTACCTCAGATGTGAGGTATAGAAGCTATTTCTGATAAACCCTGGCATAACTTGGAAAGTGAGTATTCTTTAGGCCTTGAAGTCATCAATAAAGTATGAAAGGCTAAGGATAGGTCAAACAGTGCAGATTCTTCAAACAATAATTCTGCATTATTAGTGAGTCTTTTTTCTAGAGCCATGGGATTTCATCTTTTTTAAGACGCAGAATCTGTAAGAAATACTTACACTTTCGACACACATCGCATCGAGTCAATCAATCGATAAATCGGCTATGCATAAATCGCAAATTAGTCAGCTGGATAGATAATATGAATCCTCTAGATTCAATCCGCTAAATTCAGGCTCATTTTCGTTCCAGTATTGAATATACATGTTCTTAAAAGCCAGTACATGGATGTCACGAATCTATTGGCATATGAAAGTTCTCTTACTCTCACACATATCCTCAAAAAACCGATAAAAGACTACAAATGAATGAAAAGGGCAGTCCAGTGCACGAATGTTCCGTGTTCATGTGGAGTCCAGGAAAGGGCCGCACCCAAGGTGTAATATAGACAATCTACTTTGACATAAGCATCAACAGCTAATTCCACGGCTCAAACCCCTAACCAAAAAGTCACACAGAGACAATTGTACCACTGCTAACTACCAAATGAAAACAGGGAGAAAACACTAATGTCAATTGAAATGAATTTGTGTCAAAAGTCCACAAAAGTTCATCATGTTCAAAAAGGTGGAGCTAGAAATCTGCAAGCAACAATCTACAAATAGAAGGTTTGCAATTACATTGTTAGATTTCAATTACACTCAAAGAAAGTCAGAAACATGGAATTTCAGTGGTTAGATCTGGATGCTGCTCTGCGGATTTCACTTTCCAATAAGAGGAAAATGAACTACTCCTCAAATTCTATTCATAGCCTCATCAAATTTCAAACACACATTATAATAAAGCCTAGTTATTTTTTCAATTTCCATCCAGTTTAGAAGCTTCATTTCCTACAATACTTCGGAGAAAATGGAAAATGCATTATTTACAATGTTGCCTACCACAGTGTAGCGGAGACTCTCTGATACTTCTGGAATGATTAAAGCTACGTTGTTGCATTCCGTCTAGTTTCTTCTTTCGCCTTCCTGATTGTGTTAAGCGAGAGTGACTTGATAATATAGCGAGATCCTTGAGGTCTTGCAGCGGAGTAAGAGCCTTCACAACTTCATCCATGGAAGGACGAGATTTAGGATCCCTGCTCAAGCAGGTGTAAGCTAGCTGTGAGATCTTCTGCACCCCTTTAAGGGGGTAATTTAGCTCCAGTCGAGGGTCCACGAGTTGATAAAGCTTTCTCTTGTCAGCTAAATATGGTCTTGCCCATGCTACAAGTCCACTCGGACACTTTTTGTCCATAGACCTCCTACCGGTTAAAATTTCCAAGAGCACAACCCCAAAACTGAAAACGTCACTCTTTGCTGTCAAATGTCCTGAGAAAATGCAAGACAGATATCATCAGGTGTCCGTATTCTTAGAAGAAGCAGCCATTAAGGCCTATGTACTCAAAATATCTTGACCATGTTCTGTTCAAGACCATCATAGAATATTGATCGTTTATTGCCTAAGACAAAGTAAAGAAAATTAACAAGACTTGTTCTACCTGTCATCACATATTCCGGAGCAGCATATCCATAAGTTCCTACAACCCTTGTAGAAACATGTGTTTTGTCACCTTGAGGACCAGCTTTAGCAAGGCCGAAGTCCGAAAGCTTAGCATTATATTCCTGCAAAATTTCAATTAGTGTTGGAATCCGGGGGAATCTATTAGAAAACTAAATTTGAGATGTTCCTGATCTCATACCGAATCAAGTAAGATATTTGATGTCTTGAAATCTCTGTATATGACAGGTTCAGGGCCACCATGGAGAAAGGCTAAGCCTTTGGCTGCACCAAGTGCAATTTTTATCCTGTTGGACCATGGGAGAGGTATCGTCCCTTGAACAGTTTTAACAGATTTCAGCAGTTGCATTTCAACAACAGAAGTGCAAAATGAGATAGAACAAGCTAAGCTTGGATATTTAGTTTTTTGCAGTCTGAATATGTCATCCATGTTGGCTATCAAAAACATTATTGTACTTGGATTGTGTATGCTTTAGCGAGGACATGTTTAAAGAAGAATCACAAACTCTCTGATTAAAGATCAATTTTCTTGCATTAATAAGACCTAACGCTTCACAACGCAACGAGAAATCAGAGAACTCACTTCTGAAGAGATGGTTTTCGAGGCTTCCACGGATCATGAACTCATAAACAAGAAGCCTTTGGTCATCTTCGATGCAATATCCAATTAGCTTGACAAGATTTAGATGATGAAGTTGTCCAAGGAAGTCTACTTCTGCCTGCATTAAAATTCATTACGATATCTATTGCATATACCGTCTTAACAGTCTTGCTTACTCTATTCTGACTCATTTTTTACTACTAACCACGAGCAGATAGTCTACGTACTAACCACCCATTCTCTATGGCCTTGAAGACCATCTGGTTTCAAGCTCTTGACTGCAACCGTAATCCCAGAGCCGGGCTTTGCTGCTGCTGTCCCATTCTCCTCTATCCAGCCTTTGAATACATATCCAAATCCACCTTCACCAAGAATGCTATCCGGTCTGAAGTTCCCCGTTGCAGCTTTTAGCTCATGAAAAGTAAACTGAAGCAGCTGCCGCTGGACTTTGTTTTCTCCAGCTGTTGGAGGCAGTGTTGGTGGATCAGTAGTATCAGGGGTATCAGAAGATACTCTTGCTTCATCCAGTACACAAATCTCACGGTTGCTTGCGTTTAGGTAACGAGTCTCTGTGGCTGCACTTGCAAATAGATGATCGTAAATACTTCATAAATCTCTTCATTTCCTATCCAAAAACAGACACACATTCAGACCTCTCTGCAACAATATTTCACTATAACGGCCAAAAGAATTTCTAGAACCGATTTTTTCATGTTATGTTATATTATATGTTTTCTATAACAGCATTTTCCTATAGCAGCCAAAACTATCAGAACAAACCATCGGGTTATAGAGAGGTTTGACTGCTGACTGCTCTACATGTTATGCTGTCTAGTTTAAAAAAATATAGAAGGTTGATGAAGGGCCTATTTGCTGAAGAACAAAATTATTGAATCTTTTATTTAAAATTTCTATGCGGGAAAGGAAAGGGGAACAACGACAATTGAACTCACACCTATTACGTTGAAGACTCCAACCCGATACCACTAGATTGTAAGACATAAACAAGGCAATTAACCTAAGTACTCCATTGACTTTAATTTTTCAATTAAATAAAAGAAAAACCTTTGAAATATTAATAGAAATTTTGATGGTTGGGAGAACCATCAATGACAATAGATTCTACAGGAGAATAAAAAGTAATGAGTTGGCTTGCCAAGAATTACTTAACAAACAATCTTAAATAGGGTGGTCATCAAGCAGGGGAACTCCAGCAAATCAAGAAGATTAACAAGATAAGGGTACAAGTAGCCCTTTTGAGGATTCAACTGTTACACCTACTTGGTCAACACTATACTTCGATTCTGCCCTTCAAATCTAACAATTCCATAGTTGTCTACCAAAACGATAGAAAATGTTTCAACAAAAAGTAAATTTCACGCGCTTCTTTTATCTCTAAAGATAGGTTGTTCTAAACATCCAACCACTATTCCATCCCGGTTATCCATTGGACCATTTGTATGCATCAATAACTATTATTGTCCATGTTGCTCCATTTAAGCTCATAACAATCCAATACTAAAATTTGTATAGATAGAAATTGAATACTAAAATTTGTATATATAGAAATTGAGAAATAATTTTAAAAAATCCAAGATAATCACTAAGCAGGTAACTTGAAAGATAAAAGTGCAGCTCGGTGCACTGAGCACCCTCTATGCACAAGGTCGGGGAAAGAACCGGACCACAAACGTCTACCATTGCAGCCTTACTGTGCATTTTTGCAAGAAACTATTTCTACAGCTCTAGGAGGTTTTCTTCCTGATGACATGACAACTACTTTACTAGTTACACCAACAACTACCTTGGCATCAGCTTTATCAGTTAGGCCAAGAACCTAAAACCGGAAGCATGACAACAACTTACCAGTTACCCCAAGACTGAAGGAGGTAGGTTGAAAGTCGAAAGCTTTAATAAGCAAATGACAAAGATAAGAGAGTTATGGTAAAAAGAAAACCTGCATCATAGACAAGACTAGTTCTTGGAATAGAATTAGCAGAGTGTTTAGAATCAGAGGATCCTCCCATAACATTAGTGAGCCTAAGAACAGCCCAACATCCACAATTCTTCTCCTTCTTCTTTTCTTTCTCCATGAAGAAACAAATTACTGATTAAGAGAAGAGAAAAGATTTACCATATATGGGATGAAAAGGAAGAGAGAGAGGGAAATAAATTCCTTTGTTTGTTATTGTTAGGTGAGAGAGATTGAAGGCATCATTCATCATTCATCATTCATCATTCATCATTCATCATTCATCATTCATCAACATCATGGCAGTATGTACAAAAAGAGCTTTTTCTCCACATTGCCTTTTTCTGTGGGGAATGACAGCCTCTTCACCTTTCCCCCACACCCTCTCCACCACTACATTCCTCTCAATGAACTGTTGATTTATTAAAACCGGTAGTGACTTGTTTGTGACACTCATAACTGATACTATTTTCTCTGTTTCAATTTATGCATTAATATGTGGTAAGCTAGTTTTTGTTTGTTGTTTTGTTATTAATGATTATTTTTATTCGTATATTATATTTTTTTTATAGATTATTTTTATTTTGAGTCGATGATTTATCACAATAAAAAAAATTTAATTTATTTTTGACCTAGTAGTATGAATTTCATTTGAGTTGGATATCGTGTTTAAGAAAATAAAAGTACATTTAAAAATTATGGTATTAAATTAAAAATATGTCAAATACATTAAATTATCTATTACCATGTTAACATAATATATCGTAAAAGTTAAAATTATAAAAAATTAAAAATTCTTTTTATACGAATTAAAATGGATAGAATAATAAACATCGGAGAATCCTCTCTCTGGAATAACATTATTATTTTTTGTAACATTAAAATTATATATAAACATAAATAATTAATAAAATATTGTTGTTTTGCTCATGAGATGTCATTGTCACATCATTTTTTAAAGAAAAACTCACGTTGTCATAAGTTATATTTTAAACATAAATAATTAATAAAATATTAAAATTAAAAGGGAAGAAAAGAAAAGAGGTTATGAAAAATCCTCTTGTTTTACTTGGTCCTATTTGGTTCAATGCCTCCAATCACGCTAAGTAAAAGCTTAATCGTATTTAGTATTTATATAAATATAAAATTATGTACATTTATCATATTAATGATGAATTAAGGTGAAATATATGTATTAATTAATTATGATTTGGTAATAACTTTATACTTTCTTCGTCTAATAATATTATTATTATTGATTCGGTACACATTTTAAGCAACAATAAATAATAGGGGTTAATTTGTTATATCATTCTTTAATTATAATAAATTCAATGCTTTAAAAATGCGAAAAATGAATAGTATTAAATAGTAAAAAAAACGGATACAAATGAAAAAATTATCCATTAATATTCCAAATTGAACTAATATTTATTGGACATATATTTTTATTATAATGAACAAACAAGATGAAAATTATATATATATAACTTCTCATTAAAATGAGAGTGTATCATAAATAATCTTTTTACCTCTCAAGATAGAATAAAATTACGTATATACTATCTTTTTTTGATCCATTTACAAAATTACACTTAAATGTTTTTGTTGTATTAGGTGGAACATCTAGAAGGTTTGGAGAAAATGGCCTTTTGTAATTTTGCAGTTATGCTACTACACGGTGGCGAAACTAAAAATTTAATAAGAATATATAATTTTTTTTTATTTGTGTTAAAAATGTAAAAAATTATATATCCACCTATAAAAATTAATATTTAATTTTTATATATAATATAATTTTTAATAAAAAATATACACGTTAGCACTGTTTATGATAGGTGAATCCGCCATGCTACTATAAATAAGAAATTATAGTGATCACTAGCATCATTAATTTGATCATTATTATGTTTTTTTTTTTTTTAGAGAAATTCCCTCCTTGTCATAGCTATGATTAGTTGTCATAATTAAAAAGGAAACAGACTGCAGACAATTAGTGACACATTTTCCTCATATAAAATAATCAAAACAATAAAGAATCAATTCACATGTCTTACCTAAAAGATAAAAAAGGAGTTTCATGAATTGGGTAACTTTTATTTATTTTAATGATAATGGAGAAATTCATTTTGTGCCAATCCCTTTAAATTAATTGAGGGAGAAGTGCACAAATATCTAGGCCTGCTATTCTGTTCGAGCCGGATCTGTCTGAATCATTGGGTTCTTGGACCGGTTATGTCCTTCAATTCAGGCCGGATTGGTTTGGTTTGGTTTGGGTCAGGTCAATTCGGTCCAAAATGCTTGATCCAGACCAGCTCAACCCACTTGAACAGTATCTGAGCCAAATCTATTGTAAATAGTGATTTTATTTTATAAA
>JBDJHY010000102.1:3302378-3312514 GCA_039654485.1 Withania somnifera | reverse complement strand
ATTTATTATTTTGCAATTATTAGCAACATCAAGGTCTGGGCCACTCCTATTCCGACCCAAAATAGGAGTGGCCCAGACCGGACCGGAGCCCAGCCTGTCCAAAGACCCAACAGGGTCCGGATTAGAGGTTTAACTGTGAGTCGTAGTACTACGCTTGTAGCTTTTTTTGTTCTTAGAGTTTTAGTGAGGTTTGCTGCTACGAGTAGATAGATTGTAGTATTTTCTTATGGTTATATTGTTTTCGTTTCTTTCTGTTGTATAGTTATTCCTTATTCTTGTTTTATGTCTTTCTCTTAACTATTTTTGTCTTGAGTCGGGGATCTATCGAAAACAACCTTCTACTTCACATCTAATATAGTGGTACAAATTGCGTATAGCTTATCCTCCCTAGACCCACTTTATAAAAATATACTAAATATATTATTTATAATTCTATTTAGCGGGAGATTAGCAATGATAGCTACTTCCTAGTTTTAATAGTGATAATGTAAAGAAAGGTTATATATCTTATTTATACTACTTTATGAACTCACAATGACCTTTATATATGCATTGGCATGTGCAGAAAGAGGAAATAAAGAGCTATGTAAGGAAATTTATGGGAGAAGCCAATGAATTTGAGAGCATATGGCTGTCATTGTATAATGAAACAATTTGACTTAGACATAAATCTTGCTCTCAATATTAAAAAATGAATAATACAGTAATACTTAATAATAAAGTAAAATGAGTATAAAATGGTAAATAGCCGCTTGGTTATTTAAATTCAACAAGTAAAATTAAATATTTATTTTCAGCATACTAAACCCTGGGCTATTATTTGTTGTCCCAATATGTTGGAAAGCAATAGAAATAGTCATGCCGCTATTAGCATCAATTTGGCCCATTCACTTCACTTCAATTCTTTTATTTTTTTTCTTAGAAAGTAAAAATATTATTCTGACAACAGGAACAAATAAAACTGTATAAACTCCACGGACATGGTTGCTAGCTACTAGTATAAATTTGATAGTGAAAATGGCCCCTCAGCAGTTAATGGGAACTTTGTCTACCATGAAATGGACTTGAACTTAAACATATATCTATTGGCTCCTTTTGCAACATGGCCATAATTGTCAAGTAGTAATAACATTTGCAACTACTCTTACATTATCACATTCCAACTTGCTTCTTTTGTCTTTTGTCTGGTGTCTAATATTTCACTATCAGATAGTATGATATTAGTTACAAAATTTATTGATAATTCCTAGTTAATTTATCGTCAAAATGCTTTTAGCTGAATAATTTTTTTTAATAATTCATCACTAATTTCCAGCTAAATGGGACTACCAAGAAATTTTATTATTTAGTTATGAAATTCTGTAAACAATAAAATTCATCCGTCGTTAATCTCTTGTTTTCTAGTAGTGTTTGCTTTTAGTGGGAGCCATCTTCGACGAACGGTGATCAGGTGCATACTTTTCATCAGAATATTATGTGGAGTATGGATGTTAAATATTAGCTATTATAAATATATATTTAATTTTGAACACTTTTTAATACAAACAAAAAAAAAACGTGAACACTATTCATTAAATTTTTGCTCCACCACTATTTTCTTCTGAATAATTTGAATTTCGTTGAAAAGTTTTATATTAAGAGTAAATTACTTTTTATCAAGAACAAACTTTATACTTAAAATTTCTTATTTAAGAATATGGAGATACATTTCCATCACAACATTTTGATGGATCGCTGCTTAATTGTTTTTCTTAGGGAACTGAAAAGGAAAAATACTAGAAAGAAAGACCCTTACTATAAGTATTAAATGTATTTGTCTATGATATTGACTTGGGCAATGACATGTTCGGTGGCAAAGATAAGGACTTAGTCCAAATTACAATATTTTTGTCCAATTACATCCTATGACGTTGGTTTGGCAAATGATATGTTGGACGTATGCTTTAATAAGGTGGTTAAGAATGAAGATTTCTCACCTAAACAATAAAGAAGTGGAAAGAAGAAAAAAAAAAAAAAAAACATTGAAGATAACATAGTTGAGTTTTGGTAAGATAATTGAGGAATTTATTTTAAAGGACCCATTGATGCGATTAGTAAATTAGAATCATATAATAATGTCAATAATTTTAATAATATTAAAAAAAATTAATATAAAGTGATGAACTGGAGTGATGGGCACATGCTTCTCAGTACTGATTCGTATGGAATTAGCACGACCCAAGAAAAAATACAAGGCAAAAATATATTTAGGATTGGGGATGATTATTTTTTCAAGCTTATAATGTACATATATAAAAAGAAATTTGAGGTTGACAACTCAAGTTTTTTCTTGGCTTTTATATTTTTACATTACTTAAGCATTCATTTTAATATTATCATATAAATTTATATAATGAGCATCCAATATCGAATTTTCTCTAGCTCATTTGGATCGATAAGATAGAGCTTAACATCCTTGTTTGTACTCATTCATGTTAACAATTTTTATTTATTATTAATAAAAAAAGCATTAAACATTTTTTAGCGATATAAATTCGCCAAAACACTTTTATATAGTGATTAGTAAAATGTCGATTTTCATTCCACGGGTATACATATATAGAATTGAATATATATTTTAGAATTCGTAACATTTAAATTCTGTATTTATATTCATTTGATGAATTTTAATATACGCGACAACTAAAAAAAATAGAGGGAGTAAGAAAAAAGAAAAATAACAAATGGAACATTTAGAAAATGTGAAAGAGTTTTGAATTGGAATTCAAAAGAAATAATTCAAGCACAAAAATGTTGAGCAAATAACATGGTCAAATTACTTTCCCCATGACCCATAAAATCATATATCCCAAGAAAACTTCCCAAACTATAGAAGACTACTTCCCATCTTTCCTGCACCAAAGCAGCAAATATTCAGGCACACAAAATGAATAATGTATGTGCAACAAACAAGAAATTCATCAACAAGTGGCCAATATGTATATGGGTAAAAAAACTTATTTGTATCATACTAACTTATCATAGTTACGTGATAAATTAGACTAAGAGTATGTATTCTTTTAATTATTGTGTTATTTGAGTCCAGTGATGGAGTAGGAAATTTGGTGAAATGTGTGCGAGCTTTTTTTTTTTTTAATCATGTTAAGGGTGTTCAAAATTAAATATATACTCATAATAGCTAACATCTAACCTCTATACTCCACATAATATTCTGACGAAGGTTGTGCACCTGACCACCCTTCGTCGAAGGTGGCTCCGCCACTATTTGAAATGAGGGTTTCTTGAAGATAATCTTTTTATATCTATAAGATAGAGATAATATTTGCGTACATTGTATCCTTCTTATATGTATTCCACCTATAGAAGCACATTGGATATGCTATTGTATTGTTGTATTAATCAATTATGGTTTAATAATAAAATTGTATGTAAAAATATGTCTCCCATGTTCATTAGGCTGGCATATACATAAAAGTTTTTATATTTTCATTTACTATGATTTATTTTGTTTTGGCATCTTTCCATGGACAAAAGAGGTTCAAATAGTTCCAAGGACAGCCAAATCAAACATACAAAAATATGTTTGATCCAATTGAAACCCTTACAATATAGTGATTTAATTTTCCACCAGAAATAAATAAATAAATAAATAAATAAAAGGTGTTATAGGTGTCTAATCTTAACTTTTCAATATTACCTTATTGTCCACATGCAAAATTACACTTACCTATTAGACACACACTATACGACCAAACAACGATTTAATTAATTGAATGTTAGATCCCATCTGTTTGACTTTAAACCAACAGTGTTCTGAAAATTAAAGAACTTGGCCCTCTAAAGTAAATCAAACAAAACCAATCTATTGAATAAACTAATTAAAATTAGAAGCACTAATCAAGAATCTTACAGCAAAAAAGGCAGATTACGACTTTTTTTTCTTAATGATGACAACTTTAATAATGTGACTTTTTGAAATATATTAAGAAAGTGCAAAATCATATTGAATGGATTAATTATAAAGATCAGCTTCTGTAATTCCAGCTATGGTACAACATGAAAGTCTAGGAAGTTAATTACTTTATAGTTAATTGAATAGCAAGAAGGCATCGCGATTATGGTTATTATAGGAATATAAAGATTGAAGCGGTTAAGAACGCTATTTGTAAGATGTGTATGGGTAGAATGACTAGCCTAGTGAGATTTCCTTGGACTTTTGAAAGAGTACATGTGGGACATGTATGGAGTGGCTGACCAAGTTGTTTAATATCATTTTTAGGACGGTGAAGATACCGGAAGTTTGAAGGTGGAGTACGATGATGACATTCAAAACTGCAATAATTATAGAGGTATCAGTTGTTAAGTCAAATTATGAAGGTTTGGAAAAGGATGGTAGAGTTGAGTTTGAGGAGTATCGTGATTGTTTTAGAGAATTAGTTCAATTCGTACCAGGGCTCTCAACTACAAAAGTCATCCATCTAGTAATGAGACTAGTGAAGTAATATAGTGCAAGAAAGAAGGACTTACACATGGTGTTTATTGACGTAGAGAAGGCTTTGACAGAGTCTCTAGAGAGGTCCTTGGAGGGTAGAGGTGTTCATGTGGTGTATAGTAGGTCAATCAAGGACATCTAGAGTAGAGACAAAACTTGGGTAAGACAAAACTTGGTCAGCCACTCCATACATGAGATTCAAAGAACTTTTTTGTATTTATGGAGTTGCACCAAGGATCAACCTTAATCTGTTTTGTTTGCCTTGGTGATGGATGTTTTGAAGTGGAAAATTCAAGGTGAGGTGTTGTCACACCCTGTAGTCACTCCCTAGACAGGACCGAGCATCCTCAACCACTAAGTTACCTCGATAACCTTGGATAGACCTTAGATCGACCATAGCTCTAACACTCACATTCAGCGAAAGAAACATGTAATTAAATTTTAAGGTAATGGGTCATCTCACATGAATGAATAAACAATATGATAAAGAATAGGAATACACCAAATTCAAATTTTACTACCTCGCGTCTGAAATTCACTACAACTCGAATGATACAAATGCTAGAACAATTTCTCTATCTACCCATAAACTGAATAGAAATACTGTCCCAAAGTCTAAACTCTAAATTAAGGAAAAAAAATAATACTCCAGCTTTCTCTCGAATCAAGTGGAATTTTCCACTCTACTTCAACTCTTCTAGGAATGAGGGTCCTAGTCAACCGCGAATGTCTAGAAGGTCGAACGAACCTATATGAGTGAAAGTCATGCAGCGAAAAAAAGTATGTGATTAGTATATTGATTAAGCGAGAAGGTAACATGAACAGGCAATATCAATATGCTCAACAATACTCCACCTAAACCATGATCTTGGCTCTGTAATGCATGAACAACTCCGAATTCGACTCTTAATATCAAGAAGAAATAATATGCAATAAATATTATTTATTTATAAATTTCTATTCCTTACGATGCTGACACAAGCTGACTAAACACTACTGGAATTTGTTTGAGCACCTCAACTAGTGGAAAATTCATGGACAGTTGTTCCAACATAGTAATAAATTTCTAAAAATGACCATCCTCAGCTTTCTTCATCATTCTTTGAAGGAATGGGGGTGGTGGCCTTGGCATCTCGATCACCTGTTCTAGTTTCTTCTTTCTAAATCCACTCACAGGTTTGCTCCCTTCCTAAAGTCCATTCTCATTCACATCAACCATATCTACTTTGGTGGTTGAATTCTCAGTTATCTTATTCTTTTCAATAGCAGGCTTCAGATCAGACAATGACTTGTCGCTTTTTGTGGTGATCTCCATGCAATGGCCATTTTTATTTGGAGTCTGCACCGTATCACTGGCCTTTTGCTAGTTAAAAGAGGCATACAGCTCCCCCATATGGAACTCTAATTGCTTTATTGACGTGGAATATGAGTCGACCATCTGATCAATATTAGATAACCTCATATTTATTGCCTTTAAGCTTTCATCAGATGATTCTACCTTCTGAAGCACTTTAGCTGATATCTCTCCATTCTTGAAGTACCAGCCTCTCTCTCACGATTCCCTCTTAGAAAATATACATCACTCCTATTTTTATTATATACATCCTTATTCCTCTAACCTTTCTTCTCCCTATTGTGATAAGCTCCTCATTCATGGAATGATTCTTTGTTAAAGTTCCGACCGTAGGTTCCCGAATGGAACCCCCACAGATTCTGCAAGTACCTTGCTTCCTCTTTAGAGTCCGACTCACTACCATCATACCTTCTTTTTCCATAGCAGCAACAACTTTCAGTTTCTCATAGCCTTCACCTAGAAGTTTCTTAGACATCAGGTCTGTCTGAGTTTTTAGGTGGACCACATCTTGGTGTCTCTCTTCTTCCCTTCAGCATTTCTCCGCCGACATAGCCTCTACTTTTGTACTACCAGACACCTTTTCTTCTCTAATGTGCTAGCCCCGGTTATTTTTAGTCACTTTATCAAGCTCCTATGACACTTGGGCATAAGTTCTTAACATGTATGATCCTCCATTTAGACCATCTTTGCAGCCAACTTTGAAGGTGCATTCAGGGTTCTGTAGAATGTCCCTTCAAATAATGATCTCCTAACCTATAAGCAACGCATTGATTGATCTTTTTATTAAACCTCAACCAAACCTCGTGCAATGTTTCATCATTATTCTGCCTGAAGTTTGTAATTTCATCCCGGAGTACTAAATCTTTGAGGGAGGAAAGAACTTTTCTAGGAAAGACTCTTTTAGATCTCCCCAATTAGCTATAGAGTCCGAAAGCAAATCATCAAACTACATAGTATCCTTTCCACACAACGATAATGGAAAAATCCTCAAGCGAATAAAGTTCTAACTCACTGCTAGCAGGTTGTAAGATTTACATATAGCAGTAAAGTTCTTTAAGTGAAGTTTGGGGTATTCACCTATTATCCCTCTGAATAGCCCCTTCATGGTTAACAAATGGACCATAGTACTAGTGATGCTGAACTTGCTTTCTCCTGGTTCTAGAGGAGTTAAAATAATTGCTCTTGTTGTAATGGCGCCATCTAAATTCACATCATCATCATCGTCGTACACCTCATTGTTCCTCACAAGTTGAGGTCAAGGCGGTGCAACTGGATGGTTACCTCTAGGTGGATCATTTAGATGCAACCGGTCAGGGTCCAGCAGCGTTGCACCATCCTTCATGTTCATTCTTCTCAATGTTTTAGTAATTTATGGATCGAATGGAAGTAATGGTATACCCGAGCTTCGGGTATGTAGCATAAACTACTTAACACCCCTGCAATAGACAAAAACAACAACTAAAAGTAAAACCTAGATATAAGACTAGCTGATAAATATTAACAGTTGACCTTAACTGATAACTGTATTGCCCGACAACGGCACATAAATTTGATAATGTTCATATTACACTTTCTCATATTACACTTTCAAGAAAAGCATAAACGGTCATTGTTCAAATATAGAAGCCAACAAGGTTGGGGTTGATCCCACAGGGAATATAGTTTATTTAATCATTTAGATAATTATTTCAAAAAGACATAAAAGTAAATAAGGGGGATTGTTTGTTTGAAATAGTAATACTTTGCAAAAGAATTCAGAGATCAGTTGACGTATTTTGTAATGAAGTTCAAGTAATGAGAAAAACCTAGGATTATATTCACCAGGGTATCGATAAATCTTTGGATTATAAACGTTAATGGTCTTGTAATCTTTCATAAGTGTATAGTTATTTATATTAACAATGTTATTCATTTAAATATGTTCCTAGATAAATCTCTTTTACACCTTCTCAGGTAGTAAAAGAGTGCAATATTACTATCCTAATAACTTCGAGATAATTATCCTAGTTACAGCGATAATCATTAGACGAGGGTTAATGCCCCGAATTTCTTATCATAATCTCAATTCCTAGGTTTAATCATATAGGTAATACTAACTAAACCTAGGCATGTTCTAGTATTTTCAAGTACTAAAAATCAGTTAAATTATTGAGATTATGTGTTAATACACTTATTAAGATACAAGAACCATGTTAAAGTTATAACCCTAGATTTGTTTCACCAAGGATCCCACAACCCTAGAATTGGGAATTTAGCTACTCGTGATTGTGATTGCACAACAGTAAGAGGAATAATTAATAGATATTATACCACTAAAATACTCTTCGAACTGATGGTATATTATAATCAAAGATGAAAAAATCTCCCACACATTTGTTTTGTAGTAAAAGAGAATAAAACATACAAAATATGAACTATGATAAGCCATGAACTATTTTCTAAAGAAAAAAACTTAAAATAAAATAACCTAATACACATATTAATAGTGCATGGGTATAAGTTTAATATTCAAAACTTGGAATTAATTTTCGTTCAACTTTAGGCGGCTCTATAAACGAACTGTGTAAGCCCAGAGGGGCCATCCATCCTTCTATTTGTTGCATCTCTTAAACAGTGTGTTTTGACTTGGACAGAACCAAGTTGGATGAGCCTTCCAAGGTTGGATGGTTTTTTCAATCCTTCATTTCTTCATACTCAACAATTTGGCTACAGCTTTTGAAGGTTCGTCCAAGAACAGATGAACCGTCTATTTTTGGACGACAAAAGTCTTCTTAAATAGTTGATTTTTCCTTAGGCCGCACAGCTTAGGCGAGCGATCCAAGGTTGGAAGAAACATCCAATTTATCTTCAAAGTTCTACTTTCTTTTGCAATTTCTCCAAAGTCCTTCAAAGTTCTACTTTCTTTTGCAATTTCTCTAAAGTCTTGAACTTTAAACTTTAACCTGAAAACACAAAGAGAATACATCAAATCACACAAAAGTTACTCAAGAACATGTATTTTTTCATAGTTTCATGTGTAATATGTGACGTAAAATATCATGACATCAGCATGCACAACTATCATTCCAGCATCCCAAAGCATTCGTCACAAGTAAATCAACATCAATAATTAACAAAATAATACACAACGCTGAATAAACCCGATGGGAGCTAAGGCCCCCACACAGTTCAAACAGGCATACTATTATAACCACAAAAATAGGGACCACAACATGGGTATAATATCCTTACATCGAACTAGGAAGAAATGTCAAATAAAGATAAAATCATCCCAAAATAAGGGGTTCAACACAACTTAAAGTAGCATATAGAAACATAGTAGTATCTCGTCATGTAGGCCATGAAGATCAAATGAGATGCAAAATAGAGTATGCGGAACAGAACATGGTATACCCAACCTCTACTAAATTTAATGCATTATCCCCAATGCAATCAAATGAGTAAGAGAGAAGAGGTTAGAACTCCCTGTAATATACTAAAACCATGTGGCAGGATAGCCTCTAAAGAGAGGTGGTGGAGTAAAAGCCTCGTTAGGGTGGGATACATAATTAGAAATGGCACCTATGTCATCGTTATGCTGAACTATAATAGACCATCATCGTGATAGCTAGGGGTGGGCATAATTTCGTTGAAACCAAAAAATCTAACCGAACCGATTATTTTTTAAATTTTGGGTTTGATTTTTGGTTTTTGGGGGCGGGTTCGATTTTTGTTTTTAAATATTTCAGTTTTCGATTTCGATTTTCAGTTTTTGAAATATAAAATTTTGGTTAACCGAAAATCAAAATTATTTGGGACTGTGTTGTTACCCTTACCCCGGCCCAATATTAAAATTTGAATTTTATTTCATTTTCACCATTGGGCTTTCTTAAATTATAACCTAAATCACTTGTGCTGACTAATTGGCAATTTGGCATTATTAACAAGGCTGTTTTGTTCCTCATTTTTCTTAAATATGGTTATTTTTATTTATTTTTTTCAATTACATTTATATTTTCCGAAGTCATTTATAGTGTTGATGGGCAGATGTATCATTCATAATATTATGATGTGCATCCATAATATTTGGGTATCGAAGCTCAATATTTAATTTTTAAGGCTCAAACTGAAAATCGAACTGAAAAAACCTAACCCGAAATTGTAAAAATCGAATTTATTTCTGTTCGAGTTCGGTTATTAGTTTTACGAAATTGAAAACTGAAAAACTGAACCGAAGTTTTAATAATCGAACCGAAAAACCGAACGCCCACCCCTATTGATAGCTTAATTTTCTTCTCCTCGTTGAGTTCT
>JBDJHY010000102.1:3273494-3285131 GCA_039654485.1 Withania somnifera | reverse complement strand
AAACTTTAACCACGAGTTCCTCAACTTATGGTGAACATTTTCCACCACTTTTTAACCACAAATTCAACTTAAATTTGCATCAGTTTTTCCAATCTTGTTTCAAGCTTAAGAACACTTAAGAACAATGGTGTTCAAGCATGAAACCTACTCAATTCTCAACCAAATTCGATTTCCACAATCCTTGAGATGTAGGGAAGACGAATTTAAAAATTTTAATCAACAGCAACTACCAAATCTCTCCAAATCTGAGTTTAAAAATTCGGATCAAAGATGAACTCAACAAAAACCAAAATTTTAATACATATCTCAAATCAGCTCCAAATTCGACGAAATTTGAGATACGTTATTCTTGAAATGGAGCTAGAAGAATGAATCACTTTATATCTCCAAATAAATTCAAAATTTTAACAATTTTTAAAATTGCTCAAACTCAAAATTGTCAACAATGGTAGAGACCTCAATTCAACTCGGAATGGACTCAAATTTAATATACGTGATCCAAATTACTAGGAGAATAATTTCTAGTAATAAAAATCAACAAATAATAAAAATTCAAGTAAATGTGATTTTCGAATATTTTTTTCGGAAATTTTTGGAATTTTGAATTTTTTTGTAGTTTTTGATTTACATCCTAGGATTGTAATTTGATGGAACAAATTACGCACTTAGTCTTTGATACAGAATGATATGATAAGTAATACGAATCAAAACTTAAAGATAAAAAAGAACGAAATTGAAAAACAAAAATTAAAGGATATGCGGAATCCAATACGAAGTCTTACAGTAATTGAATTTCTAATTGATAAACACGAACAACCACTTGGTACACCCACAAATGGATGATTAACCGATTTAAGACAAAACACTCTTCAACAATTAAAGATTCACCCACCTTAAACACTCGATATTATTGATATACACCTAATATAATTCTATTGATGAATTGAAAATTGGAAACTAAACTATTACACTCAACTAATGAGAAATCTGAAAATTATATTGTTCATCCAAAATAAGCTAAGAAAATATTCAAATGACCTTCTATATATAGAGGTACAAGTCTTCTTTTTTACACTTAGGTCCAAAAGTGACCTAAAGTGATAAATAGATCCTCATACTTTGGGTTCTTGTACGTTAGGTCCCTAAAGTATGCCAAAGCCCTCCATAAAGGTTCTTCATTGTCTTCCAAGCCTTACTTGATCCTTGAGCTCTTCCATGCCCTCTTTAAATCGCTACATGCTATAGATTACGCCACGGGGCTCTTCAACGGCCTCCAAAGCTTCCTTGTGCTTAAGTAAAGCTTGAAGTTGTTAAGATTTCTAGCTTGACTCCTAGTGAAGGGCCTAGATATGGGGTGACTTTCCAATATCATATCACTTTTAATTTTTGGCGTGGACTCGTCATTTTCGGCACATCTTAGGTCTTTTTTTTAAATATTCAGTGAACTAAATCTGCTTTGTGTTGTTCTACCGCTACTGGTTTGTACTCCTGGTTTGGAAAATTGGTTGTGTGGGTACAACTATCGGGTTCATAGTTTCTTTCTCTTAACTACTAGTTTGGGTATTTGATTGTTCACTTCTCACTCTAGCCTATTAGTCAGGTACACATTCTTTTATTTTTTGCAGGAAGATTGGTTTCTCGATTGCTAAAATCATTCTAAACTTTATTCATATGGATTTGTGGGTTCATGTACCTACTTTTGGTTATATTTATTGTTGAGAAGTTCGTGTAGTTTTAAAATTAGAGAAACACTGAAACTGTAGCTCCTATGTCTTCTAATAAAATAATTTTGCTATTGGCGGAAGAGTGTAAAATTCTCACAATATCAAAAACTACTTAAGGAATTTATTTCAGTTGCTATGGATGTTGAATCAAGAAAGACATATCTTTTCTCCTTATTAAACAAATAGGCCATTGACTCAGGTGCCACAAATTACATGACAGGTAAACCTAATATTTTTCAAGCTTTCAATCACATAAAGTACTCAAATAGGCCATTGACTCAAGTGCCACAAATTACATAACAGGTAAACCTAATATTTTTCAAGTTTTCAATTAGATAAAGTACTATCTCCGGTTACTGTACCTGATGGATCAACTTGTAATAGTATTGGATATGGGACTGTTAAACCAACCTCTCTATTACCCTGTCATCTGTACTAGGTCTAACAAAGTTGGTTTTTAATTTGATTTCTTTAAGCAAAGTGACTAGAGATCTTAATTGTTAGATTTTATTTTTTTTTCAATTATTGTTTGTTTCGTGATCTGAAGACAAATGAGGTTATTGATAATGGACATATATATGGAGATCTCTACATCCTTGACAAATGGGAGCCTCAATTTATTGCCTGCTCTAGTATCATGTCTATATTTGAAACACATTATCGATTGAGACAATCTTCTCTACCTCTATTAAAGAAGTTTTGTCCTCGGTTCCATAATATTCCTTCATTGAAATTTGAGTCCTGTTGATTTACAAAACATCATTGCACTAAGTCCAAGGGTTAATAAGCTGGTTAAGTTAGCTTTTGAGTTAGTTCATTCTGATATTTGGGGATCGTGTCCTATTTTTTCCAAAATTGGGCATAAGTATTTTGTCACTTTTTGTGAATGATTTCTTTAGACTGACTTGAATTTATTTTATGAAGAGTCACTCTAAAGTGTTTACTCACTTTTCTACTTTTTATGCTGAAACTATAAATTAATTCAATATTTCAATACGTACTAAGGAGTGATAATGCTAAAGAATACATGTTAGAAGTGTATGAGCATACATGAGAAAACACGGCATTCTTCATCATTCTTCATGTGTTGATACACGCTCTCAAAATGGAGTTGCTGAGAGAAAGAGTAGATATTTACTCGAGATAGCTCGGTCACTTTTTTCCAAATAAAGATTCCTAAATAGTTTTGGGCAGTTGAGGTCTCTACATCTTGTTTCCTAATTAATCACATGCCATCTTCTGTGTTGGACGGTAATATGCTTTACAATGTTCTTTTCCAAATAAGTCACTATTTTCGATAGAACTTAAGGTATTTGCAAGCATATGTTATGTTCAAGATCTTTGACCGTTTGTTACCAAATTGGATCCTAAGGCCTTAAAGTGTGTTTTTTTGGGTTATTCTCGTCTTCAGAAGGGATATCGATGTTATTCTACTGAACTTGACAAATATGCGGTGTCAATTGATGTGATATATTTAGAGATTACACCATTTTTCTATGCATCTTCTACGTTTACGAGTAGGGGGGAGGTAGGAAGATGAGTGGTTAGCCTATCAAGTTACCTATGTTTTGCCAAAACAATCAGATAATGTTCTTCTTTGTCTGCCAATTCTTTTATTGAGCCTTCAACACCTACTCCATATTTGCTAGAAAAAAACTAATTGTTCAAGTTTATTCAAGGAGGAAAGAGGGAAATGATATATGTCCTGCACCAGTCTCATTAACATCAGATCCATTAGAACTCCTTGACCTTCCTGTTGCTCTTTGAAAAGGTACACGTAATTGTAAATCCACATATTTCATTGCTAATTTTATTTCCTATGGTCGTTTATCCCTTACGTCTAGATCTTTGATTACTTCTCTAGACTTCATCTAAAATAGTAAAGGAAGATTTGAATCATCCTGGATTGTCAGAGGCAATGCTTGATGAAATTCATGCCTTAAAAAGAAAATCATACATGGGACTTGGAGGACTTACTCTATGAAAAGAAACCAGTAGTATGTAAATGGGTCTTTACTATTAAGGTTAATTCAGATGACTCTATATCAAAGACTTAAGGCTATACTTGTGGCTAAAGACTAAGCTCAGGCTTATGAAGTAGATTATTCATACACCTTCTTTCTGGTTGCTAAATTCACTTTTGTACGCTTGTTTACTTATATAGCTCTTTCTAACAATTGACCTTTACATCAGTTGGATATCAAGAATGTGTTCCTTCATGGTGATCTCAATGAGGAAATGTATATGGAGCAACCACCCGGTTTCATTTGAAGAAATCCTTGTACGACTTGAAGCAGAGTCCATGGGTTTGGTTTGGCAAGTTCCGTGAAGTAGTTCATGATTTTTGGCTAAAAATGAGTAAATGTGATCACTGAGTCTTCTATCGGCAATCAACATCTGGTACTATACTCTTTATTGTATATACTGATGATATTGTCATCACAAGTCTTTCATGTATACTAGATTTCATACGAAGGACTTGAGTCGGTTGAAATAATTTTTGGGAGTGGAAGTAAGTAGAAGCAAGAAGGGAATTTTTCTGTCTCAGTGAAAGTATATTCTTGACTTGTCTGCAGACGCTGGAAAGTTGGCAACCAAACCATGCAGTTCTCCAATGATTCCCAATGTGCATCTTATAAAAGACGATGATAATCCTTTAGATGATTCAGAGAGATATAGAAGGTCAGTTGGGAAGTTAAACTATCTTATTGTGACTCATTCGGATATTGCTTTTGAGATAAATGTTGTCAGCCAATTCATGTCTGCACCTACAGTCAAACATTTTGGGAAGCTTTAGAAAATACTCTGTGTTACTTGAAAAAAGCTCATGGACTTGACATATTGTATAGCAATCAGGTCATACTCGCATTTAGTGCTTTGCAGATGTTGACTATGATGGATCCAAGATTCATCGACTACAAATTATTATGTCTTTGTTGGAGGGAACCTAGTTTTATGGAGGAGTAAGAAGCAAAGTGTTGTATCTCGATCCTGTCAGAATCTGAGTACAAAGCTATGTCACAGTCTATATGTGAGATTATGTGGATACATCATCTTTTAATAGAAAGTGGTCTGAAGCATCATACACCAAGCAAAACTTTGGTGTGGTAATCAAGTTGTTCTTCATATCGCTTCAAAATACAGCGTATCATGAAAGATATAAACATATTGAGGTTGACTGTCATTTTATTCGTGAGAAGATTCAGGAAAATCTGATTTTCACTGGCTACGTGAAGACATGAGAGCAACTAGCTGATTTGTTTACAAAGGCGTTGATTGGAACTCGAGTTGACTATCTCTAGGAAAGATCAATATCTATGCTCCAGCTTGAGAGGGAGTGTTACAAAATTCTAAAGATATGTAATGATTGTATATTAATAACATAGCTGATTCATATGGATTTGATTATTTACTTACCATAGTTATGTGTGTCTTTAATTTATTTGTTATTGTATTTTCTGAGTAATAAAATAACTCTTTCTCCGATATATTTTAAAATTTCATAGATTAATTCATAGTTGTGGTGTGTATTTTTTATTTAGATCAAGCCGTAGTTGTTTTATGAACTTTTTTTGTTTTAGATTAAGCCATAGCTATTGTGTGTACTTACAATATACAAATAGATGGTCAGTCTAATATTTAATGTTTCCCACGAAGAAAACATCTAAAGCATAAGGTTATCCGTCTCTTCATGACATTGTCTAGAGTTAGGCTGCTTCTTTGGCCAACAACTAGACAAAGCAACAGTACTTTATGGGGTATTTTGCTTTTCCGTATTTGTTTCCATGGCCAATTTTGAATATGTTGGTTTGTCTAGTCATCAACTTATAAGCTCTATTGACGTTGTATGACCCTCTAAGAATAGCCTGGTTGTTGGACTTGGATTGATTTCTGATGGTATATGTGCTCAATAGTTACGGAAGTTGTGGTTCTAAAGGTGTGCAAATGGACGGCCAAAAAATTAAAAGTTAAGGAATGGGATTTAAGTCATAAAACAAAATAATAACTAAGACAACAAATAAACTTAAAGGAACCTAAAGAGGAATAAATGGGCCGAGGCCCGTCTAATGGGGGCTAAAAAGGATTTGGAAGGAGAGAATTGGGGGAAACAGAGTAGCAGGACTTCCACAGACTGTCAAAATTGATGATATTAAGGTAATCTTTTTCCTTTTGTAATTGAAAATTCATACATCTGATTTGACTTTTATAAGTTATGGGTAAACTAAATTAAGAATTATTTTGAAGAGGTGGGATGAGATTAATAGTTGAAGTACTAGGGTTTAGAAAATTTATGGAATTTTTCATGAACCAGATGAATTAATGATACGAATTGATAGATTATTGATTGGTTTAAGTTACCCATAGATGGACAACATGATCGAACGAATTGAGGGTCAGTGTCAGGGAATTGATTATGTTGCAAGTTCGTAAAGTTAACACAGGTTCTTTTAGGGATATTAGGTAGTTGAAGAAGTCAAACGAATTGCTCAAGTGACGCGTTGGTATCTCGGTAGAGTGTTGTGAGTAGTGAATTTACCACAACTTGTTTGTTCGTAAATTGCATATTTACACATGATTTATGTGGAAGTGGATTTGGAAATGAATTGTGTTACTGGATGTTTTTAATATTGCATGTGACGCGACGCCTTTGCATCATATGATACTGAAACAATTTTAACTATACTTAAGGATTTGTAACCGAACCATTACTTTAGATATTCTTACCGGTTAGCTGTTTCCTTCAGTCTTGGCACCTTGGGTTTCTTTAGTATTCTAGAAAAATTTTGCACCAGTCTATTTGCTGAAATGGGTTTTGTTAGAGGATATCTGTTGTGTTTCTTTCTTGGTTAGCTCCCGTAGCATAGCTGTTATTACTCCAAAGTACATGGTGGGACAGTCTTCTAGATTATCTTCAGATGCCTTGTGATCCTTCTTCCTTCCCAGCAACATAAAGGTTCTTTTAAGGATATAGGCATGATTCAACTGAGTCCAATAAACTGTAATCACAGATCCAACAATTGCCCATACAACAACAACAAACCCAGTATATTCCCACGAAGTGGGGTCTAGGGAGGGTAGTGTACGCAGTCTGTACCTTATCACGAAGTGGGGTCTAGGGAGGGCAGCGTACACAGTCCTTACCTTACCTCATTACACAAATTAAAGTGCATGACAATATTTTTGCTCTTGGGTGCTAAACTCTTGGATTAAGAATAGTATAATAGTGTTGGATTGTGGTTTGCCAACTAACTGACTACTGTTTCTAGCCAATTTTCATGGTAGTAATTCTAAAGAGCACTTTATGAACAGAATTTAGTTCTCATGATGGCATGCTTTTCTTTCTATTTTGTTGATCTTACCACAAGTTGTGATTGGCTTGTCCTCGCGGGTTCCTTTGTTTTCCTCTTCTCTTCTACATCTTGCTGATAGGAGTTTAGTCTTTTTGTTAGCTGAAATTTCAATTCCAGTTGCCATTGGCATGTAGGTGTGCTAGGGTTCTTTTCATGTACTAGCCAGAAAGTTCATGCTATCACTCTTTGCTGAAGTATTTTGCTTCAAGAAAGGAAACTGTTTGGGTTTCTTTATCTTGTATTTCCTCCTTTAGCGTTATTTTAGTTTTGCTGGTTCTGCAAAAAATCTGGTACAAAACAATAATATGTACACTTGACTAGCGTATATTTATCAATGACGGAGGTATGCAGTGGTCATACTTTAGTTTAATAGAATACTCCTCTTTCTTCAGTGAGGTATAATGTCCAATGGCTTTTAGGTAGCAAATGGCAACACTGGTTTCATCACCAAGTTTAGTTTTTTTCCTTTCTTCCCCATTCCTCATTTTGTTTATTGAAAGAGAATAGACGCTATCCATTAACTAAAGAGAGGGTTTGCTAGTGATTTGTGGTTGGTAAATGGTAACCCCTTTGAGAGTTATGGGTCCTTACTGCTGCAAGGGTTAAATAATTCTTCAACAGAGCCACAAGTAGGTAGTCTATGACCATTAGATTCCTAGAAAGATGAGCAACTAAGAAGAGAAAGATATTAAAATCTAAAATGAAAGGGATGTCATTGATCTTTAGATTCAAAGATGGAAAAACGAGCAGGTATATAGAGATCTCTCCTCTTTCTTTTCTTTCAAAAGCCAAATGTGGTGCATTAATTTCATATCAGCATGTGTTCAACTTGGTGGATTCCTAATTTAGTAAGTCTAGGTGAATAACTGGCCTTCCCAATTCCCAAGCAAATTACCTCTAGGGTTCTTCAATTCCAAGCAATCTTTACTCTTCTACCGATTCCAATCCAATTGCTTTTCTAAATTGAGTCTATCGATCATCTCCGCCCGATTTTGGCCATTCGGTTGATACCTTTTTCTTTGAATGGTTGAAATTTGCGAGCCCTACCTTCATTCCAGTCAAAGTTCGAATCTTTATTGGGGTTTATGCTTTTCGTTTGAATTTTAGGTGTAAATCTTCTTTTTATTTTGTTTAGTAAGTGGGTTCTGCATCTTCTTTTTATGCTATTTTTTGTGATCAGCAGGTTGTAAACTGTAAAGATCTTTTTTTTCTCTCTTACGAGTGGTATTATGTATATAGAGGAAGAGAAGGGAGGAGAGTTGGAGAGTGGGGAGGAGGAGGTGGTGGTGGGTGGAGTGGTAGAGAAGGAGAAGTCAGAGAAATCATCTGCTGGTGATAAGGTTTTGTGTTCTAGTGGTAGTAGTGGGAAGAATGCTATTGTTGTGTTGGATGTAAGGAGGGTGATGGTTGGAGTTGGTGCACGGGCGTTGTTTATCTGAAGCTTCTTTACAATGTTGTTAGGAACAAGATTCAGGTGGAGTTTCACTGGTGGGGACTGGATTAATGAGGTATAGCAACTATTGTCAGCATTGCCTTTGATGCTTTTTGCTGTCCTGGCTTTATTGTACCCTTGTAATTAATGCCTTCTTGTTGTTGTTTCCCCTTAATGTATAGTGAATTCAGTGGTCTTTTTATATGGATCTGTGTCAATGTGCAAATGATGTCAGTGTGCTTCAAGAGTTGTTTATGTAAGTTGGAATGTTTTTTTTATGATGTCCAATCTATTGCGTATCCAAATGCTAACGCTGTAATGTGTTGATAAATTTTGAAGTAGTTATATTAGAAACTCATTCTAATTAATTGTCATATGAGGCTGGATTGATCTTTCCTAAAGGCTTTGTCTGGAAATATAAGTTACATCAAAGTTGATTACTTTGTGATTGCTGATGTTGAACTGTTTATAACCTCCTGCTGAACTTCTTAATCATGAATAACGAATAATAGTACTATATGCATAGCAAATGAGGGGTTCAACTGAATTTTGTAGAAATATCAATCGCTTAAAATTCTATTAGAAGCATGGCTTGCTTGTCAAAATAAAAAGGTGTGTAATAGCGATATAGTACTCTGTATCAAATGCAATAGCAAGATGATTAAACTTATTGATCTTATTGTCTTATTGCTTATTGTTTTTTTGTTTCCATTACGTCGTGCCAGTATATTATGTTTTTTTTTATATATATATTTTGTATTCATATTCTATATTCTATATTTTATTTTATATTTTGTATATTGTACCATCTTGAGCCGAGGGTCTTCCGGAAACAACCTCTCTAACCTGACCTAGGTAGTGATATGGACTGTGTACATTCTATCCTCCCCAGACTCGATAGTGTTGGGGAATAAACTGGATATGTTGTTGTTATTGTTGAAAATTATCATTCACGTGATTAGTTTTTGGATGAACTGGCTATTACTCTATGAACCAGCAAATATGTTGATTTACTTTACCAATGAACCTCACAATCTTAGGAACAAAGGTCTGTTTTGGGTTTATTATATGCTCTTAGTCCTTGTCTTTATTTTTCTTTAAACCATGGTGTCCGGGCCAGCTTTCGCGCACCTCGATTAAATTCATGGGTTACCTGTTACCTACTACCTCCCTCCAACAACAGGTACCGGGTAACTCTATCCACCAAGGTTAGAACAGATTGGAAGAAACACCTAGTGTTTTTTTTCTCTGCTGGGATTTCAACCTGAGACCTTTGGCCTCATGGTTCTTGAGCCCACTTCATTAACCACTAGGCCACACCCTTGAGTGCTAGTCATTGTCTTTTCTAACTGTAATGATATTGCTTTTGTAGTTCCTTATGTGCTTTGCAGGAGTCTAATCAAGAAAAATTTTCTTCTTGTAGGCCATAAAGAAAAGTCTAGATTAGCAAACATGGACCTTAAACCATTCAAATTAGACATTGATGAGCTTATAAATGAGTTTGCCAAGGTACTGGATGTTTATGCTTGTTGTTTTCTTCCGTTTAAGTGTACTTAGATATCAATCTTTGTTTCTTTATCTTGCAATTTTCATTATTGTTCATATCGGTAATATGGTGATTTGTAGGGTGGATCTCCGACTTTTGCAGAAATGAAGGGACTGTGGGCTTCTAAAAAGTTCTCCTATATTTTTGAGGCTAGCCCGTCTAAAGATCAGGCATGCTTTATACAATCACTCTATGCATACTGCAGTGGTATGTAAATCAGTAAATGTGCTCAATTTCTAACTGTGTGTTAGTTTGCCTAATGTAACATGTTTTTTTTCATCGGGATAGAATTGTTCTGGTTACTGTGGCATACTAAATTGGATGCCGTATTAGCTTCTACCACACACCAAACAAAAGGAAAGAGAAAGTACGAAAACCAGATGTATAATCTTCCCTACCTTTAATTTGAAATACGACTATCATGAGGTGCATACTATAGGACTCTTGAAATATGTTAAAGCATTGAAGGACCAGTAGATTTGTGATGCCTATATGTGGTTTCATACTACAAACATAGATGGTCATAGATTTATTTGATTGCTAATATGATGCATTTAATGTGCCATTTTAACCAAAAATTAGTTGTTCTACCGATCTTTGAGTAAGAATGTGGAGAACATGGACTAAGAGCCATATCACTGAACTTAAGAGAAATGTAGAGATACCTAAAAAATATTTTCCAAATCATTTTCAATTTATTCGAACATAAGTTCCCTCGTAAGAAAAAAGGAGTGTCATAGCACTCTTAAGAAAAGCCTTTGTTTTTCTCTTAAATTTTTGGTGGAAAGGGCAGTCCCAATACAGTAGGATTTTCATCTTGACTGATATTTTCTTGCAGCAGATTAACCAAATATAATGTATTGCAGGTTACATGGTGTCTGCTAATCCTCTTTTGAGTAGACTGGGTGGACTATATTGCCTATATTGCCTTTACGAGACACAGCCATTCAAGCCTCCTTTCAAGATATATATATCTCTGGGTATAAATACAACCTTCTTAACATGATATGACAAGAAATCGTGCAGCATATGTGATTGTTCTGTCTTGCAAGACTGGTCTAATGAGATGAAAAAAATTAATATCACATTCCGGTCTTACTTAAAATAACATTGGAACAATTCTTAATCAGTTGTTTCATTGATTGTAAATCTCTTTCTTTTATAAGTAATGTAAATTTTATAAATGGAAAGGGCAGGACTAAGAAAGTGCATGAAGATTTATATATTGTGCAGCTCCCCAATATATCTAACAAGGAATCAACATCATTTTCATAGGCAAGTTGCACCAAAAAGCTAACAAGAAAATGTCTTAGTTTAAGCCTACGTATATTCCTTCTTTTGCCTTCAAAAATTCTGTTGTTCCATTCTATCCAAATTGTCCACCAAATGACCAAAGTCTGCGTTCCAAATCTTGTGTGCCTTCTTGTTGAGCCCAACTCTGTTCCAGCTTTGCAGAAATTCTACAATAGAGTAGCCACTGTCCGTTTCATGTTTAAAATTGCAAAAGAACATCTTTGAGGTGAGCGATCTTGCAGTGCAAAAATAAGTGGCATGCCACTTCAGGTTTCTCATCGCAAAGGGAAC
>JBDJHY010000102.1:3240683-3253623 GCA_039654485.1 Withania somnifera | reverse complement strand
AAATAAAAAAGGTTATAATTCATGTAAACTCTTAGATGACATGTTTTATCAGTTTTTATTTTTATGCCTCTTAAACAGGCCATTGTCACAGATTTGAAGAAAACTTTGCTTTTGAAGATGGAGGAGCTGTTGAACCAAGGCTTGAAAATTCAAATGCTACAAGTATGGAAATGGTTTATGTGTCTACTCGGACCTTATGGAATGAAATATAAGCATTTGGTCAACAAATTGCTTAAATTTCTGGAACAAACTTTTACGGACCTTGATCCACAGATTCAAAGTGCTTCACTGGTATGCTATTCATTCATCTAAGTTTGACACATCAATTACAGATAATTTAATACGACTTGGTCAAGCAAAAGTCTTTCCGAGTATTTGATTGTTAATCATGGGATTCAATAGCCGCTGAGAATTTATGGGATGTGTCCAATCCTTATATATGAGTACCCGCTGAAAACACTGTAGTTTTGTTTTGCACTACAAATACTGCATCATTGACACCGGTAACATATCTACCATATTCTTAATTTTAACATGACTAAATCAATGTTTTATAATGTCAATATCCTTGCTTAGAAACTTCAAATATTTAGACAGCTTTTATGAACATTGATTAGCATTTCCTACGTTCTGGTGTTGACAGTCAAGTGGCCAACCCAAATGTATGCATTATCCTATTTCATTGGAAATTTCAGTTCTTACAGTCATATCTTTGCTATCAATAAAATAACGCAATGTGGTCTGGCCCTTCCCCATACTTCCCCATAGCGACTTTGTACACCAAGTGGCAATCTTTAGTTAAATAAATTCTTTTTTTAAATTTGCTTGCTTGAATTAATCTAAAAGGCTAATTAAATTGAACCATTAAAAACAAATTCGTCTGATTTTGTTAGATGTGCTCGGTTGTAGTAACATAAAAAACCTATTAAAGTGAACCAACTTTATGTAGTGCTTTTTCGAAGTTACAAATTGCAAATTATCAATGATGATTGATTTGAGAGAGAATTCTAGGATATCATCCTGAGAAAAGAGATCAAGTTTATCAATTTAATTTTAGAATTTTTTGAACTTCACAAGTAACTTAATGTAAATTCATCTATTATTAGTTAATTTGAGGGAGAACTCTAGGATATTATCGCAATAAAAGACGGCAAGTTCGTCAATTGCATTTGACTTAAAAATTAACAATCAACTTCTACTATTAACTTAGTCTGTTATTTGATGTATTAATAGTATCTTTGTACTTTGAGTACCACATCAACAGTTTGGACCTTGGAGTAAGAAAGTTCTGCCTCCTATAGCACATATCTGGCGTCGTTGCTATATGAACACGATAGAGTTTTTATACGCTATAATGTGAAGATTTTAACCATTCAATTTATTGTAGTGCCATCAAGTTTTATCATTGCAGGAAGTTGAACTCCTTGTGCCATTTTCCCTTCTTTTTTTAAAAAAGGAAAAGAAAATAGGGTGGTTCCACTAACTCATCTTATTGAATAACTGGGTATGTTTAAAATTAAATAGACTCCTTGTTTCTGAAGGTTGCCTGGGAAGGTCTCATTGATGCTTTAATCTGCTCACAACTTTATGCTCCTGAATGCACTACACTTGTAAGAATTCCTACTGGTCAAATGGTATTCAAAGGACGTAATCCAACTGAAGCTGATGGATTTTCCAAAAAAATTAAACTTGTGATGACGCCCCTTATAGGAATCATGTCAAGTAATTGTGATGCATCTGTCCATGTATCCTGCCTAAATACATGGTCGTACCTTCTGTATAAGCTCGACTATTTAGCCAGCTCCAATTCAGTGGTCAAAACAGTTTGGGAGCCCATCTTGGAAGTCATCATCAAAGTTGGACCTGTCAATAAAAATATATGGTCATGGAGTTTCTGCATTGAGCTTCTCGATAATTTTATTTCAGCAGGAAACAAAGATGTAAATAGTAAGGCAATGAGACTTCCAGAATCTGCAAAATACTCATGGAAGTACTATCCAATCAAATGGTCACCTATGGATCGTGGTAACCTGGAGTTTTTCCTAAACACAATTCATGGTCTGATCATTCACGGGTCAAATATTACTCTGTCCGATGAAGTCTGGACAGCGACGTATGGTGCTGCCTCAACTTTGTTTCGATCTCTTCTGAGATCTGCTAAACATTTCTTGAAGTCTGAACTTATAACTTATGATGAGGTTATCTTATCCTTGAATATGATGTTAAAGTTTTTGAAGAGTGTATATGAACATATGCATTCAATGGATGGAGGTATAGATGATTTGCTACCTCTTTTACTTCAATTTTTGGAGGCTTTTGTTGAAGAATTAGAACCATTGACCTTGCAATCTCCTCTTTACAAGGTGGTTCTAGACTTAAAAAACATTGAGACATCAGAGCCAGTCTATAGATCCAAAAGTGCAAAGATACCAGATATCTGCTTTATGAATTGTATGGAGAAGGTCTCACCAGTTGCATATATTACTTTGCTCTATTTTCATGCAGTTACCAAGACAACATTGAAAGCACCCGATTATGACATAGTTGAAGGGAAACACAGATATATCAAGCTTTTGCTATCTTCATACGAACCTTTAGAAATTCTCCATCTCTTTGTTAGTTTATTATATACAGAGAAGATGCCCCGTTGCTTTGACATATGGATAGATCTGGTGAATTGTCTGAAAGACTACATAGATAATCATAACTTTCACTCACTTTTCAAATTGCAGTCGGATAGTCCTGGTTATGCTATAACAATACATTTACTGTGTTATCCATTTGCTGCATATTCTTGCCTTAAGGTGCATCTCAAGATTAAGCATGTTATTGAAACATGGAAATCACTTTACGTTTCACTTAGTCAGGCACCAGAAATTGGTTATCCTACTTGTACTGAGGATCTGTTCTCAATGCTCTATTCATATTTCAATGAAGCGTTGACTCGTGGTGATCTTGTCCCTACGCAGTCAAGCGTAAAGGGTCAGGATATTGATGTTCTTTTATTGTTTGGAGAAGCAATGATCTGTGCTGTAGAACAAGCTTCTTTGACAGCAAAATCTGAAGCTGAAGAGAGTGAAAGTTGGAGATCCAGCAATATCAGAAGTAGCTTGGAATTCGCTTCCTGGTGAGCAACATGATTTTGCAAAATTTCCCCTTACTGAAGCAGTTACCTATCTTACTCTTGAGATCGACTGGTGGCTTAGAATATTTAAGACAAAAGCAAAGGCCTCCTGACAGATCAAAAATATTGAATCATTGTATTGATAGTTAAGTAAAGGTTGAACTGACAACACGCCATTTAACTTTTCTGCCTGTAATTATTCTGGTCTTATTTTTTAAAATTGCTGCTCAATTGATAACTTTAGCAGTTAAAAATTCATAAAAAGTGCGCTGCTGCAATTGTAAGATCTATATGTAGAATGAGTTGGTTTAAGCACGGTAAGTGCTTCATAGAGAATACTTACAATTTTGACAGCCTTATTTTGATTGAAAACTCTAGTTGTCATTTGCCTCCATCAATATGTTGAAGTAAATGACCAAATTTTTTTATTTCCATTACACTTTTTGCTTTCCTGAGTAGAAGTCTACAACATTGTAGTATGTCCTAGTTAAAGTTGTTAATATGGCATCCTAAGTAATTGTCGCTGGTCGGAATAAAATATAATTGCAGGAGTCTTCCAGTGATAAGAAGAGCATTGTCATGTATCATTTCCTTGAAAAGAGTTGTAGCCGATCAATTGACTTGAGCGATGAAACAGTTGGAAAAATTTAGAGTAGGAGATCAAAATTGCCTACGTTCAATACCATTTTTGTTTAGTTTGATTATTGGAAAAAAAAAACTATGTAGTAAACTTACCTAAGCTTTGCTCTGCACATACTTCAAGTCTCTACATGTTTCTTATACGTCCACTGCTTCTTGCAGCTTCGTGAAGTTGTCAGCAAAGGATGAAACTAATGTATTAACCCGCCTCATCGAGAAAAGGTTATGATTTTCCTGTTTTACTAGTTTCTTCAAATGGTATACAACATTCTGCTAACTGCGAGTTTCAGGCTGCTATCATCACTGGTTCACTTTGTTGGCTGCTTGCAGTTGCAGAAGGATATGACATTATTCATTGAGGTTTTTACTTAGACTCTCTTCTGTATCTACAGCTATGGTGCAATTAGATCTCAGTCTTGAGGTGAAAAATATGTGTGAGCCATGTTTTTTCTCCCGTTCCATTTCTAGAATTGTCAAGTCGGTAGCATGCATAATCGTTCTATCTTCTAATATGTGTGTACTCCACCAAGGATGATCAGCAGTATAAAGCCATTATTTAATTTGCTTTTGTATTTTCCCTCTCTTAAATTCTATTCCACTTTCTATCATCAGATCATGACCAGTACATTGCTTCTGGGGCTGTCACATTTTGAAGCTCAAGATAGTAACTTCAGAGATCAACTTCAACAGTTATGGATTCAAACACTTAACTGTTTGCAGAAAACACGACCATTAATAATATTCAGTTCCTCTTTTCTTCAGCTCCAAGAGCCTCTTCTTGTGAAAACTCTTGATCATCCAGATCTCGTCATTTCCAACTCTACTGTTAACTTCTGGAACTCTACTTATGGAGAACAGATCAATGTAGACTACCCTCAAAGCTTACTTCCAGTCCTGGACAAGCTGTCAAGGAAAGGAAAAATAAAACTCGGGAAAAACAGTCTGTCAGCTAATAATGACAGTTCCAATGTAGATAAAGTCACAGTTCCAAATGGATACAAGGTGCCAACAACATTAGGTAGGTGCTCAAAACGAGTTGAACTCATGGGGAATGCAGATAATGGTTCGGAGGGAAATGACAGAATTTATTCAAAATCAAAACGAAGACGCACTGAGCTGACTGAGCATCAAAAAGAAGTGAGAAGAGCACAACAAGGTCGGTCAATGGATAGTAGCGGACATGGTCCAGGAATCAGAACGTATACCAGTGTTGATTTTTCTCAAGGAAATGAAGAATCACAAGAAAGCCAGGATATTAGAGATGCAAATTCTATTTTGGAAATGTTGCGCAAAGTTAATTAAAATTTTGTTTTAATTTTATGCAATGTTGTAACATTAATAGTAATACATTGTATATGTGTATTCTGATCTTCGTGTATAAAGCTTCTTCGTTCTGGCTCCTACCTGTTATTCTTTTCTGTGCATTCTTTCGTTAAAAGTTTCTGCTATGAAAATGTTGTGTTTCTTCATCAAAATCTGGTCACCAGGAGCAGCATCATTCATTAATCCTGTGTTGTCTTGTTAAGGTTTTTCAGTCTAAGGCTTTCTTTTAACTTTTAGGTGTCTTTAGCTTTGTTCCTGGAGGTTCTGCTGTATATGAGCTTTTGGGCATTAAACTCAATGTTCTGAATATTAAGACGTATATTATGATTAAAATGTTTGAATTTGACTATTGAGATATTGAATAAGATAAGAATGCTAAATAGTTAAAATAATTATAAAATTTAATAAAATATTAGCTTAATTTAATACTATATTAATAAAATACTGTTAACTAATTATATAATGTGGTGTTTGATGGTGATGGTTGCGGGCATCTGTTGGGATGGTGTTGGCTAATAGTGGTGTTGTAATTGGTGGCGACTGATAGCTGCGGTGGATGATAGTAATAGGTAATTGTGATGGTAAATGATGATGGTAATTGACTATATACAATAATGACTAAAGGTGGTGATTGTCCATAATAATCAGTAAAAACACAACATTTAAATACAACTTTCATACAATTTGCATGATAATTACATACAACAGGTCTTCGTTTGTATTTTGTAAAAAAATGTGTTTTTCTTTCTCTTCGATTTTCGAGGGCTTTCCAGCTGAGGAGTAGAATTTTTGCTCCCTTTTTTTTTTTGGCTGATTCAAACTTTTGTTTCCTACAAATTTAAAGGGGAGGGAAGAGAAAATTGGCAAGATTGAGCTTTGCACAATTTGGTGCCTAATGTCACACCTCCTCTTTTTTCTTTTTATGAAAAAAAAAATTTAAAATGTACTTGGTTAATCTATTGGACTTAAAATATTTTTATAGTTAAATTATTGGATCAATTTTATCTTTGTTTTATTATTTTATTTTAACGAAATAAATATTAAAATAAAATTAATTAATTATGTAACACATTTCTATTAGTTTAAAATTTAATTAAATAAATTTCCTTCTCATTAAAGCGGGTCAGACCGACCGGTTTGGATTTAACCGCCCCAATGCTAAAAAAAGAAAAACAAATCGTTAAGTTGGGAACTCATAGAAGACTCAGAACTAATTTTGAGCAGTTTCATTCTTGCCCATGAAACTTAAAATTATTATTTCCTTTGTTAATATTCTTAGACCGTGGTTAAATTCAAACCGGTCGGTCTGGCCCGGTTTAATAAGAAGAAAAATATTTAATTAAACTTTAAATTAATCAATAAAAATGTGCCACATAATTAATTAATTTAATTTTAATATATATTCCGTTAAAATAAGGGGTAAAATTGACCCAATAAGTTAACTGTAAGGGTATTTTGGGTCCAATAGGTTGACCAAAGGCATTTTAGGCCCCTTTCGATTTTTAGAGATATTTCTGTAGGGTCTGTTTGAAAAGCCACCTAGTAATTGAATCTGAGTGTAATTGAGTATAATTACATAGTTTGATTTGTTTGTTTGATAAGATAATTATTTGGTTGACAACAAGTTGAGTAGGTGTAATTACACTCTAGGGGAGGTGAGAATTACATGTAATTATACTATGCAATTACAAGGTTACTTTAATTTTTTTATTTTTTATTTTTATTTTAGTTTTTTTAAATATTATTTATCTTTTATTTTCTTCTCATTTTCAACTTTTACTTTCTCAGATTCCATGTAATTACATTTATTTTATTTTCTTCATTTAGCATAATTGAACTATTATTCTAATTTTTAAATCAAAATAACATTACATTGTTGAATGAGATTATGAACTTTCGTTTTCCTTTTCTTTAAAAAAGTAGACATATCTGAAAAGACAGAGAAGAAAAAAAAAGGAAAGAAAGCTCTAGATACTCAACATAACTCGAATAGACTCATTCTTCTTCTTTAGGTAGCCATGAGAGATTATCTTGAACCGATCTTCCTTCAACTCAACTACATCGATTATGTCATGCCCCGTCTATACCATGTACGGAATATGACACTCAGAACCACTGAGTGGCCCCAAGTGTACTCTTGGATCTAGCATTGTGCGGAAATATATTTGAATTACTGAAATAAGTATCCTATCATAATAGCCTGAAATAAATGCGACAAGTCTTGGGAAGGGGTCCTTTTTTCTTTTAGTTGGGAAGAGATTATAGCTGGGTACAAATAGGCCTGTGAAAGACGAGTAGGCAAGCACGCGGGTTGTACCAGTCAACTTTGAGCTGTCGAGTGACGAGCCACCAAGACTGGGTAACAGAATAGCGGCCAGAGCAGATGCATAAGAAAGAAAAATATCTCTGACTAGACACTAATGTCTGAAAGTCTTTACTAACTGTTAAGTTGTTGGGACAAACCTCCACCTAACTCTAAAATATACTGGAACCAGAAACACATGTAAAATCTAACGTAAATAAGAAACTAATCAAATGACCATCCTTGACTGAATGAGGACTCACCACTAACTTTGAGACTGGAGGTACGGCTACACGCAATCGTTGGAAGGAGTGTTTAAATCTACATTATGAGATAATGCAATGCTAGAAAGTATGCAATCAGTACTTGGAATATGCTGAGTATGTGAGTAATGCATAATCATGGATAATCAAGACATGTTTAAAAATAGAATGATAAAAATGAAGTAAATATCTAAATAGAGCATACGTCTTGAATACAGTGCAATGACCCAAATGCATAGGCATAAGCTGAAGGAAGAACCTAAACGATATTATAATATCAGAAGAAATCTATAAATTGTTGAGACAATGCACATATGAAATTTTCTAAATATTAAATCATGCAGTGAAAATTTCTCTTAACTGACATAAACCATAATAAGAGCAACGTTGCTTTACTATACTACACCCCACACTGAAAAGAGGTTACTCTAACCTGCCATAATTAGGATGTAAAACTAAGAATCCTAATAAAGGTCATCTAGGAAAAATTATCTACATTGGCAACATGGTTATGGAACTCAGGATATCTAAAGCCTGTGTTCATTTGGTACTAAATAATCCTCCCAAAATCATGCTATTAATGCTCATACATAACCATAATTAGGACAAATCTAGATGCCCGCTCTACTTTCAGTCATTGATGGCTGGCTGGGTGCCATATATAATCGGAATAAGACTTACTAACATTGAGTTGGAGCTCCATATTGTTGGACCAAGGGTGGTTCACAAAATTGTCCTCTTACGTTTTGATTGATGACTAAAACATTAAGTTAAAGATTTGATGTTATTGAAGCATTTAGAAACTCATGGATATGTTCGTTAAACACTTTATAAGCAAGCATATCACTTCGAGAAAACAAGGACTCATTCTGGACCTTTTCTAGTACTCAAATTGCATAAATTGTAAAGAAACAGTAGGCCATTAGTCCGACCAACACTGAACTTTGGTCGACCAACAGGTATCACTTTGGTCGACCAATTCAGTATTTTAGTCGACTAACTTATTTTGGACGAGTACTAACACCCACAATAAGTCCTTACTTGTCATGTTGACTAAGCATCAATTTTAAATCACCGGGATCATATGTGAAAAACATCCTAATGTGATAATCACAAGGACACTCATTTACCCCAATGAAGTTCCTATCAACACAAGGTATAACTCCCGCACAAGTACGAGTATCCTCATATGCAAATAGGTAATGAAGAAAGGTGTTAAGAAACTCAATTCCCTTTAATGTAGGCCCACTCATAAATATACAAGTAGGATTAAGACTCATGGCAAGTACATTATAACAATTGAAAAAAACCAAAAAAGGAAACAAGTTTCCTTGTGGAAAGAGGCCACCCCTCTTGCTCAAATAAACCTCCCAAAGGAGCGGATTCCACATGGAGTCTAATCACCGACTCTATCTTGCTTGACCCATTGGAGGTGGTAATGAATATCACTTATGGTGTTGATACCTAAGAGGTATCACAGACTCAAACATTGCTTGATAATGTGACCAAGCTCCACCCAACAAAAAGAAATATTTAATTGGTTACCGGGGTCAAATGGAAAAGATTCCTTGCATTCGGGTCATAGGAGAGCCTGATTACCCTATTGTTCCTCTTACTTGCATACATAATACAAGAATCATCATATGCAAATAAGTAATAAAAAAAAGGTAGCCCGCAAAACGACTTCATCCAAAGTGTTCTTATGAGAAATGGTACTTGTTGGTTTAAGTACAACATGGAATTGATCCAAATTGGAAACACTCAAAGATGAAGGATCTATCATAGCACAAGTATCACTTTCCTCTTCCACACCAACCCTTCTAAGTAACGTACTACCATTTCCTAGGAAAGGGTTTCCTCTTTGGAAAGTGTGTCATCCAATCGTAGTGGATTGTTAAACAAGCTATATCCCCCAAAGGAAGCTATATGTTCAACGTCATGAGATATCCCACTAGGTATATCATCCATAGTCATGCAATCATAAAATATACTATTATCCTTGAATTCATACTCCAAGTCATGAGTTCTATTGTAAGAACTAGAAAGGAAATAAGTCAAGGAATGAAGGTCATCATTTAAGCACTCGACATGACTATCCTTAAGGTCAACTTTATTAACTTTTTCACTACTATGAGGCCTATTAGACATATTATCCAATCCCTCATGTAGTGGAGCATTGTCATCCTCAAGTTGTACCTGAGAATGAAACATACTAGTTGGCGGAATTTCAAGTTCAATGGGTTCATACATGACCTTGCCACACTTAGAACCAACTAGCTTAGCACAATCATCCTCAGGATAAGGATTCCTTGTTTGACTCACACCACCATGATAATCAAATGAATCACAATTCAAACTTGCATATGAATAAAGAAACCCATCATCATGTATGTAAAACACAGGTGGGGTATCGAACAAGAAATCATAATTAAGAACTTCATTATTAAGATATTCACCAATTGTGTTCCTCATAAACCCCTAAAACCCTAAACCCTGAATCCTGAACCCTAAACATAAAATAATTACATAACTCAACAATATTGTCAGCCAAAGGTTCATGTCTCCCATATGGTAGTGAACTTTTTTCCAAGCTATGAGAATTAACACTAGGTGAACACGAAGAGATCTCACAAGGAGAGTCAACTTAGTCATCTATAGGATCAACTAGTGTTTGGCTACTCACAGCATTAGAATTACCATGCACCGAGATGCTACCATGTGCATCACAAGGCAAAAGCTCATTAGGCCCGTTATGATGCAAGCTAACATTTACATTCACTTGGCTACTAGCCACATAAGTGTAAGATTTAGCTTTGTTACTTCTGAGCATACAAGAATCATTCTTGCCTTGGTATTCCTCCTTGGAGCACAATAGCTCCTTTGAAAATCTTCCATGAACCTTATGTAATTTAGCATGGTGAGGCTCCTCCTTAGGCTTGCTTCCAAGAATCCCTGCATAAGAATCAAAACAACTAGAGGAAGAATAAGAGTTAGTGTAAGTTCATGACAATCTACTCACTTCACTCCACACATGCTCTCCTTTTTCCATTCTAGGATTTCTACTTATCGCTCCCTTACTCCTCTCAATCTTTTGTCTCTCATTTTGGTTGGAGTTGGGATAAGAGCCAAGGATTCCAGGTGAAAATTTGGAAGACCCTTTAACATCAAGCTTCCACTTGGTTGCACAAGTATTTGAAGTAATCACTTCTATGCTTGACTCCTTAGTAGCAACCTCACCTTTGCTTCTACTAAAGACTCCTCTATTGCACCCTTACAAGGAGCCTACATAGGTTCATGTACCTCTTCGGCCTCAAGCCAAGAAAGAAATTTGGGAAAGCTTGTCAATACCCCATTTTGAATCTCTTGGGTCCTCATCCAAGATTTTATCATGTAAAAAGAAGACAACTTCAATTGAAAGTGCTTTATTCGCCTCTTTAGTTTCCATGGTCAATGGTGAGAAGGACAGATGCCCTTGAAACTCCAGTACGTAGTTGTACCAATCTTGCACATAGGGAATGCGATGGAAGAACCAAGGACTTACAAAAGTATTTGGAAACCCTCCATTGGAATAATGTCACACCATACCAATTCTTGAAGATCCCTGAGTGAAAGTGGTACCCTCACTTCCTTATCTACCCAATATCCTTGAAACAGATAATGGCTTTGTTTCAAATCCCAAAGAATTCCCAATCGGGCAACCGCATGGGGTGTGATATAGTTGTTCATGGTATAATCTTTGAATTCAAGTAACAAGCCTTCACAACTACCCACACTCACATTGGTTATAAACATGTCTCTCTCTAGGACTTGTCTTCCTTGTGTTTGGTAGGAAGAAGCATAAGACCAGGGAGAAAAGTCAACCTCATAACTTCCTACACACTCTCCTTCTTGGATGACACCATAGTAATTCGATGTTCGTCATCATAGGATCCAACCCCTTGAATTACTTCATCATGCCCACAAAATCTACCAAGGTCCTCATAAAACTCTAGTTCGTCCTTATGAGTTCATCCATAACTACTCATGTGATAACAAGCATAATCGGAATCCATGGAGTACATTTTAACTTTAGGGAACCTAAAAAATTCAACAAAAAAGTTAGTTTTTAAAGCCTCACGCCTCTCGTATTTGAATTTCACTCAACTTACCTAAGGCATCCTTCCACGGTTGATAAGGAACTAACTTGACCAATTAATTCACAAGGATACTTAACCTTTGTGTAAGAGTGGATTTTTGTTAAATCAAACAACGTACAAAAGAAGAAAACGCACAAGATCCAAAAAAATAACAACGTAATAAAAGAGAAAAGCTTAACAGAAAGCATAAACAAACAGACGGACACAAAAAACTAACTAACAACTAAGTAGGAGAATTACTAATCATTAACTAGTTTTGGAACTCGAAAAGAATTTGATGTTATAAATTGAAACTAAGAATGATAAACTTGAATTGAACCAATGAGAGATGTTACCATCAAGTTTGAGTACTTTTAGAAGTGTTTTTGAAGTGGTCTTGACTGCCGTCTAGGTGGGAAAACCACATCCAAAGGAGGCAGCCGCCATCTTGGCAGTAAAGGGGAAGGGCTGGCAGCCAGGTGACCACCATCTAAGGGTGGTCCGCCGTCTCTCTTGATGGTGGCAGCCTGCTGACCGTCGTCCTATGCAGTGGGCTGCCATCTTGGGTTGTAAGCCTGGGACAAGTACGGATTTTCCTCCTTCTATGTAATTCCTTTTGTACCCATGATCATAGGCAGTTTTACCTACTGGAAAGCCACTTAACTTGTATTAATTAACTTTGTTTTGAGGATAATTGTATAGTATGTGTTGGTTTTGTAGTGAATATGTGGAAATACCTTTAACCGATATGATTAGCAGCTTTTTCAGCATATTATGAAAATATGGAAGAAAGCCAATGAAGAAAAGGCAAGTCAAGAAGTGAAGAAGAAATTCCATGAAAAATGCATTGATCACGATAGTGATCACCTAGTTTGGCGTACAGCGGCTGGACCTATTTTTAATTGGGCTTATTAAGGGCAATTGAGTCTTTTCACCAAAAATTCTAGAAACCCTTAAGAGGCATTTTTAGAGGCATAATTATTATTATTATCATACAACACAAGGATAGAATTGGAGAGAAATAGGGAGGAGGCTATCTGTAAAGTCCCTTCTCCCACATCGGTTGGAAACGGGAACGAAGTGTATCTTATAAGGTGCATGGATACCTTTCCCTTGTGAGGCGCCTTTGGGCCTGCCTGTGTGGTGGGACCAGGGGATAAAACCGTGAGCGGGG
>JBDJHY010000102.1:3196831-3207288 GCA_039654485.1 Withania somnifera | reverse complement strand
GGGAATTTTTGTCTTTACTCTGCGGTTATTCAGTTCCCTGTAATCCACATAAAGCCTCCATGACCCATCCTTCTTCTTCACCATAATAATGGGTAAAGAATAGGAACTAATACTATCTCTGATAACCTCAGCAACCAATATTTCATCTATCAACTTTTCTATATCATCCTTCTAGACTGCAAGATAGTTATAGGTCTGATTTTTATAGGAGAAGTACCTTTATTGAGGGTGATTTGATGATCATGATCCCTATAAAAAGGTAACTCAGTGGGAGTCTCAAATAGGTCAGTATACCTTTCTAATAACTCATCCATTCATGTTCTTTCTTGAGCTTCAACATATCTTTTCCTAAATGAATAGGGCTACGGATTGTCACAACCCGAAACTCGATCGTGATGGCACCTATCTTTCCCACCATGATAGGTCAGCCAAACTAATGATGTAAAACAACCAAGGTGAATAAATGCAGAAGTAACTAACATTAATAAGGAAATTACATAATTTAAATTGAAATATCATAACTAAATCCCTGACCAGGTTTCCACTGTTTACAAGACGCTAAATTGGAATTCATAAAAAGTCTCAAGTCTCTCAATATCTCTAATAAGCAATGATACGAAAAGAAAATAATGTAAGACATCCTTCAACTACTGAATGAGTGGGAAGCTACCTCAAAATGTCTCAAATAGAATCCGAACTAAGTACGAATAAACAATCATGAAAACCTAGGCCTTAAACCTGCACAAGAGTGCAGAAAAGCAAGAAGTAAGTGCAAGAAACACGGTACTAAGCAGCAGCATCGGTTGGTCTAAGTATAAAACAATGATGATCCTCCTACCATCCATCCAAACCCTAATACTACAACCTGCAAGTAATTTATATACAACATCCCAAACAACAATACAGTTCAATAAATTCAAAAAGGACCTCCAAAATAAATTCTAGCTATTAAGTATACATAGGGACTTCACAAGTATCAATAATCTCAATTCATCAACGAGTATCCGTAAATCTCCAACTAAAAACAAGTATCAATAATTTCGAATCAACAACAAGTATCACTAATCTCTAATCAACAACAAGTATCACTAATCTACAACCAACAACAAGTAGCAAATACTCTCAAATCATCAACAAGTATTAAATAGTCTCAAATCATCGACAAGTATCAAATAGTCTCAAATCATCAACAAGTATCAAATAGACTTAAATCATCAACAAGTATCAAACTATCATGATGCATGCATAAAAGTATGTACACACCCATTGTCGAATACCGTAACAAGAATGACCCGTGGGGGCTATCTAAGTCCTGCACCTATATCGGTGTAGTACCCGATCCGACATGATAATAATAATAAATATGCAAGATGCGCCCATCTTCAATTATTAACAAGAATTAAATAATCATGATGTATGCGTAAAAGTATGTACACACCCGATGTTGTAACAGGCAGGACCCATAGGAGCTAGCTAAGCCATGCACCTATACCGGCATGGGACCACATCCGACATAATAATAATAAATCATTACGTATATCACTATATCCATAATATCAATATGATCAAACTATCACAACAACAATATTAATTTCATTTTTGATAATTTCACTTTTTATTCAAGTAATTACCCATAATCGTAGCTCTTTTCAATGGCTCAAATTTATTCTAGTTATTCCACATTATAATCAACCCATCAAACCCCAACTCCATAATTAATCAAGTTATCAAACACAATCAACGAAGCACGTAATACACATCAAAGTTTTAAAAAAAGACTATAAAACCTCAACTTGCCTTAGAAGTGAAGAAAGTATCTTAATCGTGCGTCTTGCCCTTTGTCAAAGCTTCCAAATGAGCGAAATATAGTTAGAAACATAATACACACAAGAAAATATGAAAATCAATACTTATATTCCAATATTTAGGAGTTTTATTCAAAAAATCATCCTGGACCCACAGGGTCAAAACCGGAATTTTTGTTGCAAAAACATGTTAGGCGCCATTTAGGGAGTCCAACTATCAAGTTTCGTTGAAAACTCAATCAATTAAGAGGTTTCAAATCAAACCCCCCATTTTAGATTCAAAACCTTCATAAATCAAGTTAAAAATCATGAATAAGTTTATGAAAATTAGTAAAATCATGTATCAAAACATTACTCGATTTAGTGTTGATAACCTCTTCTTTGCTCTTTTCAAAATGAGTAGAAATCGAATAGGCCTTGAGAAAATGAGTCAAACTCGTGTTTTAAACAGTTCACTGCCCAGGCGCCCCTTCACCGCGTTCGCGGTCCATCCCCGTAATCGCGGGAGTTTATTACACTTCGCGATTGCGGACAAACAATATATGCAACCCTACTAATTTCAACGTTTCGGACTCAATGGAACCATTAAAACACGCGTATGATGTCTCTTTGATCAGATACTCTCTAAGGGTTTATTTTTAACTAAAATCACCAATTAGAACAAAATAACCCCGGGGATTATAGAAAATAAAAAAGGTTTCATTCTAGGCCAAAAACCACCTCCCAAATTCAACGAAAATATCAAATTTTTAATTCGGTCACTCTAAGACTGAATGTTGACCAAAGTTAACCATTCTCTTAAAAACTCAACTTTATACTGTTAAAGCACTCAAAGCTACCATGAATGGGCTAAATAGAAAATGAAGGTGCTACTAGACCCAAGTAGGTATTTCAGAGATGACTCCATTCCCGAAATGTCGAATTGGGTCCAAAGTTTCATATTTCTCACTTTAAGACTAAAACTCAAATTTCCCAAAAACTTACTCAAAGCTCATTCCATTCTCGAACCAACCATGAAATCAAACTTAGTTTAGTATAATGCAACTACAGGAAGGGTAAAATAGTCAAACTCCACAAAAATTACAAAAATGACTTCGAGGGTCATTACACTGACATCATGCAAAGTTCATCATGGCTTAGCCAACAACTTATCCATTCTACCAAATGGGACTACTTTCATGCTTCAAGGTTGAACACGCTGAAGGGAAACTTTCTTGCGTTGAGCACTTAATTCCATCTTAAGCTTCCTAAAACTCTACATAATATCTCCTAGTGTGATTAACCACTGAATTCCATACACTATTCCATACCCACCAATAGGCAATATCAACAAATCAGAGTTGAAGGCTACACCTTGTATTTTCCATTCACATTGCTTGCAAATAAAGTGACTTTGTACCTTGTTCCCATCAGCTACTGAAAAATTAAAAGGATATATAGAAGTTAATTGCACAACCTTACCTCTTAGTAGCAAAGATGGATTCACATAGGGCCAAGCGGGTTCATATGAACCCACATTGTTGAAAAATTACACTGTATATGCATACATATTTAGTTTGTCATTCAAAAAATAGTGGTATACATAATTTTCTTGACTCCACTCAAATCAAGATTGGGGTGTAGCTCACTAGTAAAGTGGGTTCAAATTATGTCGCTGGCCCAGAGATCAATATGCACTAGCACCTAAATAGGTTTTTTTTTTTTGGATTTTTCCAACTTGTTTTTGCCATCAATTAAGGATATTTTCTATTTTTTTTCCTAGTAGTTAAGGAACAATATTAGCAAGAGCAGTTAACATATTTTTAACCTTTTTCTTTGCACATTTATTTATTTTTGACATATATTAAACCCACTTGGTGAAATTATGGGTCCACCACTACTTAGCAGTACTGAGATCTAAAAAGTTGTAAGTGTTTCCAGTACCAATGAAAATTTGCAATGCCTTCCTGATGACTGAGGATATTACTCTCATGGTTCTGAAATCCTGAACACCATTCAAAGCATGCATTGACACTAGGTAAAATGGCCCCACCTCCATCTGTTTCCAGATCCTGAGCCATAATGGTCAAAACCTCAGCAGGGTCAATCAATTCAGTCTCACTGTTATAAACCTCTATTGCATCTCCAGGGTCATCTACTTCTAAACAAAATAACACTTTTCTTCTTTCATACATGCCCAAAACTATACTTCTCATCACAGTTAAAACACAACCCTTTGCTTCTTTTATCTTCCATCTCAGTAGAGTTAAGCAACCTTGGGAGTTTATAAACAGGTTTGTAACTTCTAGTAGAGGGGTTAGGAGTTTAGTGATATTAGGTTTACTGTGGGAGTTGTTTTGGACTGTTTTGTTAAGAAAATTTTGGAGTGGTTAACATAGGGCCATGAGCAAAATCTTTCTTCTAGACTACCAAAGTTGGCTCTTATATTCTAGCCAGACTAATGGCCTTAGCCAAGGTCCTTGGACCTAACATCTTTTCTTCTTGCATACATGCCCAAAACTATACTTTTTATCACAGTTAAAACACAACCCTTTACTTCTTCTATCTTTCGTCTCAATAGAGTTAAGAAACCATGGGTTTATAAGCAAGTTTGTAACTTCTAGTAGAAGGATTAGGAGTTTTAGAAGTGATATTAGGTTTACTATAAGAGTTGATTTGGACTGTTGTGTTATAAACTTTTAGGGAAAATTTTGGAGTGGTTATTATAGGGCATGAGCAAAAACTTTCTTCTGGACTAGAAAAGTTTGCTCTTGTATTCTAGCCAGACCAATTGCCTTAGCCAAGGTCCTTGGACCTAACATCTTTAATAGATACACAATCTTAGGCTTCAAGCCTCTAACAAAGCAGCTAACTACATGATCTTCAAAAAGCTCTGCCCTAGTGAGCAACTCATCAAAGAGATCTACATAGCTTTGGACAGAATTTACTGCCTTAGGTCTTTAAAATCTCCCATTGGATCATCAAATATCTCATATCCAAACCTGGCATACAAACACCCTATATATTCACTCTATATGGGCACTATCTAGTCAATCTATGCTTCTTATAGGCTGGTGCCACTGTAAGGCTTTCCCTTCCATTCTACAAGATGCTAACTTCACCTTAGACCCTTCAGGTGTTCCATCAACATCAAAAAACTGTCCACACTTATACAACCAATCCTTCATATCAAAGATTGGAAATCCACGTGATATCCACAAGCGGAAAATAGGTGTTCCTCCCGTCTAGTGAGAGAAAGTGTTGGGGGTTTATCAACAACTGCCACTCCTGATGACTGAGCTTTTCATCCAGTCACTACAGTGTCCATTAGTATCCTTTTGATCTCATCCATAGCCTATACAACATTAGCATCCATCATCTACTTCAAGTCAGCCACAAAAGTAGCTATTGTATCCATGGAACCTTTGAGATTATTGACATTCTTGTATAATTCCTGTCCATGTATTGTGATCTCCTATTGATAATGAATGAGAAAGGCTGAGCGCTGATACCAATGATACAAACCTCATAATTAAGGAGAAATTACTGAAAATAAAGAGTATTCCTAAAAGGTAAATAGGTGAATTACCCTTGAACAGACCACTCAAGCTCCAACACTAGCGGAAAATGGAGTGGGTTGTGAGAGAAATTGAAAAAAAAAGGAAAGGGACTGTATTAATACTTCAAGAACTTAATACAAAATGTAGTTGGAATCAATTAATAAACGAAACAAAAATTTGGAGGAAAAGTTCGTTGTAATTACTTTTCAGAACCTTCTCTAACTGATGTAAGTGACCCTTCTGTATATTCCAGCTCAATCATGAAATATAAGGAAGAAATAAAAGGTACTTATCATTTTATATCCTGAATTCGCCTCACAGTTATCACAGAGAAGTGGGAAAAATGAGCAAAAGAATCACTAGAGACACTACTAAATTTCACAAATAAATTCAATTAACAACTTTACAGAGTTACTGGTGTTTAACACTAAAAAACTTTTCTAATTAGTGCAACAGGGGGCGCACATTCAGTAATAATTGAACCAATACTATCATAATTTCTTTTTACCCCAAAAAGAACCTGAAATTGTAGTGCCTTCAACAATGAAGTCCATCATCCGTCGCTCTCTGCTCATAATACTCCACCATTGCTGCCTGTGAAATACTGTTTATTGCTCTGCACCTTGTCAATGGAGCCAATATATCTTGCCACGTGTCAAAACGACAACCGTAAATATGATCCTCTCACAAGCGTAAAATCATATTTCACTCACTTTAACTTGCCACGTTTTGCTACCAGGAAGTCAAACTAAATGCATTTTAATCAATACTTTAAGACGTAATTTATTACAACGTATGATATTTTTTTTTATAGTTTTTGAATATCTAAATTTTTTAAATTTTAAAAATTAGATTAATTTAATTTAAGTTTGAAAATCAGTCATACTATTAAAAGTGAACAAAAAGAATAATATTTATTTTGAAAATAAAAAGGATAGGAAAAGTAAATTACAAAATGAGGTATCAACCTCACAGTAATGTGAAAGTTCATATAATCAATCAATTAATATAAAAAAAATTCAAATAAGAAAAATCAAAATTTACATGCAAATTACCCTTTTTCTACAAAAAAGTTGGTTATTGGGTAAGAAAATTACAAATTTGTAAGTCGAACTCTCAAATAAAACAAATTAACCATTTTGAGTTTGAGGTTAGTTAAATAATCCACATACACAAAGGCCCTTTTTAATTCTTGATAAAAAAGCTCAGTAAAGAAAATGTTATAATTTTTCATTTAGGGTGTGTTCGATATGGAGGATACCAAATTTAACGTGAAAAAATCCTTCAATTGAAGGTAACAATCACGGAATCACAAAGATCCAAATAGCTCCACAATAACAATAAGAAAGTTATAAAATTCTCCAAATGGCTACATAAAAAGTATCAAATACGGAGAAGCATTAGTTACACCACCACAACTAAATAGAGAGAAATAACTCAAAATAGAGTTGTTGTCCGGGATTAAAAGCTGAATGTTGTAGACCTTCAAATTCGATCTCAGTGTTCAAATTAAATACCAAGCTCAGTCAAAATTTTAGTCTGATCCAACGGTTAAATAATTAAAAAATATGATTTAAAGTTGGTTGGTCGGATCTTTTCTCTTCTCTCTTGATGAAAGCTCTTTAAAAAACTCTTTTATATGTTATTATTTTTTAAAGACAGATATCGATGAGCCTTAAATAATTCTCCCAAGTAGCCTTATTTATAAATAACGAGTGGTGTTTTATATAAAGCTAATACCAACTCCAAATATGAATAAAAAACCAAATTCAAGTCCAAATAGGATTGAAAAGCAAAACAGAATAAAATGAGGCCTTTGGCCGAAACAAGGGTATATATCCAACACAATGCACTTTTACCTATTAGTACGGACGCACGCCTACCTACGAACCTTCTACCCTGATCTGTGTTCTCCACACCCTCTTATCAACAGTCATGTCCTTAGTAAGTTGCAATTGCGCGATTTGTTGTCTAATGACCTTTTCCCAATATTTTTTGGTCTATCTATACCTCTTGTGAACTTATTCATAGCCAACCTGTCAAACATCTGTACTGAGACATTTGTACATCTTCTCAACACATGACTGAATCATCTTAGCCTCGCTTTTCCCATCTTGTCTTCCATCGAAGTCACTTCTATATTGTCTCAAATATCCTCATTTTTATTTTCATCTCCGAAATGTACCCGCACATCCATCACAATATCCTCATCTCTACCACTTTCATCTTCTAACGTGAGAATTCTTGACTGACCAAAGTCCATGTTCCGGAGCTAACGCAACTAAAAGCCCCTGGACTCAAACCAAAAATTCTTCTACGCCAAAGTCCACGTGTTGAAGCTAATGAAACTGTAGAAATTTAATTTCGAGCACGTTTTCAAGAATTTTACTCTCGAGTTGGCCAATTCTAAAGTTAAAAGTCTAAAATGGAAAAACTAAGATAGTCACAACAAAACTGCAAGGGAACCAAACTATCGGTCCCAGCAAGTCATAAATGACTTGAGGCAGCTACAGGAAAACTCTAAACACAGAAAATCCGCAAAAGCACAAAAGTAATCGGAAGGGTCATTACATCTACCCTATACCTTTTATTATACTTTACTACCCCTATCCTACTTTTCTTGTGGTTAATTCTTCAAATTGTTGATGTGTGAGATTATGTAATAATGGGAATTATACAATCTATTCAAATATTATATTCATTAAATAACAAAATTTGATATAATACAACATAATATAATACAATACGATATATTATGAAACATCATGTAACAACCATCCAAACAGAATGTTAAATGAGCCATGGAAGAACATTCAATGCACAGTAGGGCTTATAGAAAATTTAGTTTTGTGTTCAATATATTCATTTTCGTATATCCAATAGAGTGCAGAAAGAAGTTTAAATTGTCTTCAATTGGGCCAAATAGATTGTGTATGAGGAAAAATATTGAGGGTCTTAATTTATTTTAACAGTAAAAACAATAATTATCTTTACTTATATGGTTTAAGGTCAAATTAATCACTTTTTGGCACACATAAAATTATTTCTAATATGCTTATTTATTGATCAACCAAAAAATGAAAAATCAATAGCGAATATTTATTAATTCAGTTATCAATTTAGCATATTTACGAATTAATAATTATAAATTGAATCAATAAAATATAAAATGGAACAAAATCCACCAATAGGCACCTCTACTTAGAAGCCAATTAATAGGAGATTGAAACAATTTTTGTCTAATTATCTATAGATGTAACACTACATTTTCAGCTTTACATTCCACATCACAAATATCTTATTATTATTTATTTATTTTGATTTTCACTCTTGGTCCGATACATGTATTAATACTTCTATTAATTTGAATTTGTACCAAAAAATTTATTTAATTTTTTTTTATATTTAAGAATCAAACTCGAACTCCATAATTAAATATAAATGAATCTTTATCTATCCTATGGTAACCTCATCAACTTAATATGGCTCTTCACTTCTTTGCCCAAAAAATTAATTAATTTTTTTCCATAAACTAATTAGTGTTCAACCAAAGACAAAAAGTGGCACTAGTACCGATCAACAAGATACAAGTAATTAATTCTGAGGTTGTTGGGATATGAATCCAATTAGTCCATACAATCCTCCAAAATCTTAACTTGTAACCTGCAATTTATTATGGCTAAAATGAGTTTAAGCAAAGTTTAGTGTCATAAAATTACTATTAGAAAATTGAAGTTTACTATTCAGTAGCACATTAAACAAGAAGTTTCACATGATTAGAAAACAATTTAGTAAATAATAAGCCACATGACTACTAGGGGACGAGCAACTTATAGCCAAGAAGATTCATTTGAATCTCTTTATGTGTTTATAAATTTATATTTTAAACCTTCTTAGTGAAAATTTTGACCTCGACACTAATGACTAGATATCTTAATTCTAATTATTTTTAGATAGAAAGTGGAAATAACCAAAATAATTCTCCTAATCTGCTAAAGCAAAATTAAAAATATACAATCCAACATATAATATTATGCTAAAATATTATACATGAAAGAAGTCTTAGACATAATATGTTAATCTTATTTAAAAGTATATAATGGTACATAACATATATCCTTATACATAAATATGTGCTAAATCAGGTATAATGTTTTATATTAAATTACGTGATGTAAACACTTTTCTCAATAAGTACAAAATATAATTATTAAGTGATGGAATCAAGAGTTTTAATAAAGTGCAGTTTTCCCATGAACTATTCAACATTATCCGTTTACAAAGTGAATGTTTAATTGACTTAAACAAGGTGAGCTAATGTATTTGGAGGATTATTTGAGTTATGCAAGCAATCATTTATATGTATTTAGAGGGTTTCTTAAGTGATGTATCGTGGCTAAATATGTATCGCGACTCTTCAAGTGCATCATGCATATAAAAAAATGATATCAAATATAATTTAAAAAACTAATAATAGGAAGAATAATTGACTATTCTAATAGTGTGTTTCATGTAATTTACCCTATAAAAAATTGTGTACTTAACTAAAAAAATCTACAAAGGGTTTTATGGTAGTGGCTATTTCTCAAAGAAAGGACCACTAAGTGGCTACCTGTTTCTACTTTAAAAGAGATGCAAGAAATTACATAATTAACTCAAAATCTACAAAGAGTTTTATGATAATGGCTTTATTTCAAGGACAGAACCATAAAGTGGCCATAGAAAATGTTGTTTCTACCTTAAAGGAGGTACAAGTATACTTAACAATCTACAATGAGCTTTATGAATTATGATAGTGGCTATTTGTCAAAGACAGGACTGAAAAGTGGCTAGGGAGGCTACTTCTACCTTTAAAAAAGTACATGAAATTGCATATTTAACTCAAAATCTCCAAATAATTTAATGATAATGGCTATTCTTCAAAGACAGGACCACAAAGTGGCTAGTAAACGCTACAAGAAATTACATACTTAACTCAAAAGTCTACAAAGAGCAAGTGTAACCAGGAGGTGGAGCCTTGCCACAAGTAAGAAGTAGTTGAAGTGCTAAAGGGACATAAAGGTTAAGATTCAAAAGCTTAAGCTTAAGAGTTGTACAAAGACAAATTGCAGCT
>JBDJHY010000102.1:3183128-3195700 GCA_039654485.1 Withania somnifera | reverse complement strand
AAAAAAAACCACTAACCTGTGGGATAGATTGAAGTTGCCCATCTTGTAAGGAGAGAAGAGGGTATTGGTTCCACCATGTTGTGCATTAGATGATGATGTTGCTTTAGCCATATTGATTCTTTTGGAGGATCTTTCTGTGGAACTAAGGATGAGATAGATACAATAAAGTTATGATTGTGGCTTTAATAATGGTGAGAGCTTAGATAAAAATGATGGACGGTGAAGAATGGTGGACTGTGGATGTCATTTTCGTTGAAGTTGTAGTATTAGATTTGAAAATTCAAGATAATACTATTGAGGCATGATGTTCACATGGAAACTATTTGGAATTTGTTTTAGTTGACCTTACATTCAAATTGGAAATAACTTAGATCTCTACCTGGTATGTTATCTTATTTTATTGTTTTAAATTTTATTTATGAAAATATATTGATTATGTTATTGTTGTTATCGATGATGTTCACGTGGAAATTATTGTGTTTTTGCTTTACTTGAACTTAGATATATTGAAAACACAACTTCTCTACTTATCAAAGTAAAAGTAAGGTTAACATACACTCCGTCTGCTTCAGATCTTACTCGTCATTAAGCTATATTAAATATGCTATTATTGTTGATGTTCATATGGGAATTATTGTGTTTTATTTTATTTGAGCTAAGAATCTATCGAAATCAACTTCTCCACTTGTCAAAGTAGGAATAAGATTTACGTATACCTATAATTGACTTTATTTGTGAAGCTATATTAAATATATGTTATTATTATTGATAATTCAATAGAAATTATTATATTTCTACTTTTCTTAAGCTAAGAATCTATCAAAAATTTTCTACTTATTAAAAAATAAACTTTTAATTTTTGTTTGGATGTTGCCTTGTTGGTGATGTTCACGTGGAAAACATTGAAAAGTGAGAATAATTGTTGACTGACTAGTTTTCTCTGTCTAATTAGTCAATTTTCTAATCTGTAGGAACCAGGGAAGAAGGCTGTATTGATTTGTTGAATATATAAGACGTTTATTCTAATATGGATGTTTGCACTTATTTTAAATAGTGGTGTTAGTATTTTTATTGAGGTGTTAAAAGTATAAAAAAAAAAAATACATAAAAAATTAAAAGAAATTTAATATTTCTCAAAACCAATGACAATTTATCTAAGAATAGAGCACATGAAAGAAAATGAGCGATTCAAGCGATACCAAGTAATCGACATTGAACTTTAGTTGTCTTATTATACCTATATTAGGTCCAATATTTTCAAGGAGTAACTTTCGTCTGGTTAGAGACTTTGTATGTCTGTGAAATGATAATTGTGAGATTTGTACAATTTAGTTTCTTTAGAGGACCCTAATTTGTCTTTTCTGAATGACAACAATAGAGCAATTTGTTGGTGTTGGGTTTGAAATATAGTTTATTGATATTGAGATTCCTTGGGAGCTGATATGAGGTTTCTAGTTATTCTCGGACCATAAATTTAAAGTGACATTTACTTAAATTGCTGGGTAACCTATGCCTGTCTATGGACATCTCATGTTCAGTTGGAACCAAAGAAGAAAGATGTAGGATATTTTGACTTGCAGAATCAGATTGCCAAGTTTATGCAAAGATACTGAATGGGTCATCTTGATGTCTGGTTAGACTGCTATTAGAAAACATAGTTGGGGACAACGGATGCCGTCATGTACCATTATTAGATGATGAGAGGAGTTGGATATGAGTTGGTTGAGATTCAAGTTGCTCTTCCAATGCTACTGAGTGGTGACACTTTTTTGAAAATGGTAAACAATATATATATATATATATATATATATATATATTGCAATATGAAGATATAAAGAACTTTCCATATGTAATCTAGGACATCAAAAATAGATTCTGTATTTTGGTGACATTCTTCTTTGACATCAAAAATAGATTCTGTATTTTGGAGACATTCTTCTTTACACCAAAATAAGAAAAGCACTAAGCAATTGATCTTATCTTCCAGAAAGAGTTCCCTTTGTCTTCAAAGCATCTTTGGTTCCCTTGTTTCCATAAAGTCCACCAAATACAGGCTGGGATAATACTCCATCTCTCTTTCTGACTGGATTGCCTTTCTTCTCTATTCCAACTAATTAGTACATCAGTTAAATCTAGTGGCATCACCCATCTAATGCCTCTCAGGTTGATGAAGATTTTCCAGAGTTGATCTGCTCATTTGCAGTGTAAAAAGAGATGATTGATTGTCTTTGTTTTCTCTCCACATAAGTAGCATCTGGAACATAAATGGACCTTGTTTTTGTCCAGCAACCAAAAAAACAAGCTACTTTATAGGGTATCTTGATTTTCCATATCAGTTACTATGGCTAAAATTCCCCCCAAAACATTTGGTCTGTTGAGCTCTCTATAGGATGACTTGGTTGAGAATAGGACTTGACCATCCTTTAACCAGACCCTGCAATCTTCATTGGTAGGAAAAAGTCCACTGAATTGTTCTAGGATATTCACAAATTCTGTCATTCTGCCAATCTCCCAGTCATTTAGGTGTCCTCTAAAGCTGAAATTCCACCCTTGGTCTGATCATAGTTCTTCTAAGGATGCTTGTTGCTGTTGACAGAGGTTATAGTTGTCAGGAAAGGACTGTTCCAAAGGCGTGTGCCGTAACCAGCAGTTCTCCCAGAAGAGAAATCTTCTTCCCATGTCCAACTTCGAAATTGGATGCAGTATGAATAATTGGCCAAAGATATCTGATTGTCTCCATACACTGACACCACAAGGGATATTCATTGGTTTAGTTGTCCACTTGTTTTCCTGTGATCACATCCTTCCACAGGGATTTCTATTCTGAAGCCAATCTCCAGTTCTACTTGCTAAGCAGACTCTGGTTCTGTGCTTTAAGATTGCAAATGCCCAGGCCTCCTTTCTTCTTGCGATTTAAGAGATTATTCCATTTCATCAAATGGATTTTATCTTGTCAGAGTTTCCTTGCCAGAGGAAATTTCTTCTCAAAGTACCAATCGTGAGTGGTGACAATGCCCTGGACTCCAGTACTACTGGTATATGTGTAGCTCCAGAAAGTATCACTCACTCTAAACTGGTGCAGAATAAAATCTATTTTGTTTAGTTCCTTTTCTTGGCAGGCATCCTTTTACACACTTTAATATGTCAATTCCATGACTAAAGTCTCCCTGGATGACTTACAACCACTTATTCTTAGGAAGTCCATAGCAGACAAATGGGAGCATGACACCTGTGTAACATTAAAATTAAAAAAAGTACTCCCTCATCTTCTCTCGAGTTTCATTAGTTACAGTTTAAAGCCAAAATAATTTTCATCTTGCAAATTTCCTTTCTTCTTCCTTTCTTCAAATGCATCTCTTTATTTGTGATTAACTAGAATACTGCTGTACTTTATTGCTGTAAAATTCCCCTTATGAAAAAACTGGGAAAAGGTCCCCCAAGAAATCAACAGAAGACAAAAAAGGACTGCTTTTGGTGTAGAGAGAACTATGTAGAGGAAGCTAAAGTTCTATTAGAATTTTTAGATTCCTATAATAACAAGGTCACACATTTGTTTTTTGAAATTGTAAACATGGCTCCAGCATAGCCTTTGTGCTGATGATTAATATATTGTTGGTTTATTTTTTTCTTTTCTCAATAAAATAAAAGATCAATATACTGTTACCTTTCTCAAGAAAAACCCAAAAAGACTGTTTTTTATCGCAATAATTTACCCTTTGGCAATAATGCTGACCAAGTCTAAAAATCTAGTTAAATCCTTTTCTGCGGTTGTATGGCTCAATCAAGACTAACTTCGATATAGTCAATGGGTTGGACTACCTAGAATTTTTATAGTTTTGCGAGCCAAGTTGTTTATCTTTTACTTAATTTTGTTTTTATCTTGTATATTAATGGTGTGTGTCATTCGTAGTTCGACTAATCTGCTGGGTAGCCTGACCAGTCCACAAGGTAAGCTTTCAAGGTAATCCGGCACATCAAATGTGGAGCAGAGGGCGTCACACTGAGGGTTGTAGTTGGAATTCTAACCTGAATCTCCAGGTGGTACTGCATCTTTTAAGCACTAGGCCATCCCCCGGGACACTGTTTTTACATAATTCAGCTCAAACAGTTTAACCAGTGAAAATAATGCTTTTATGTAATATTTTCCTGGGAAGTTGCTCGTAATGTAGGAAATCAGCTTTCTTTACAAAAATTGCTCAAATTGTAATCATCTAAAGAAACCTATACTAAAAAGAATGTCATACTTAAAAACAATTTAACTTTAAACTCCTACTTTTCCACGACAGTCAAAAGACACAACATAAATTGGGGCAGAGGAAGTAGGTAAAGAGTTTAAAATCAGAAACGAAGATTCAAGAATATTCTCATAGTTTGATCAAAATGTCTGTAACAAATAAAATTTCAGAACTCAATTGTCAACTAGTTATCCGAGCCCTAAACACAATGAGACCGTATCCCCAGACCAATCTTCAGTTTCCCCTTTGTCAATTGATTTAAGAAAACAAGATACAACAAGAACATACCTAGTGATATCTCACAAGTGAGGTTTGGGGAAGGTAGAGTTTACGCAAACCTTACCACTACCTTGTGGAGGTAGAGAGGCTGTTTCCAAAAGACCCTCGACTAAAGCGAAGCAATTCCTAGTATAAAGGAGAAGGAAACAATGGAACTAAAAGAGAAAGTTGTGAAAAATTCTCTCTTGAGGTCCTTCCAATATATTTCTGCAACGAAAAAATTTTAATCAATATTTTCTCTTTAGTGATAATGGTGGTGTTTGGGATAGCTTGTCTGTACCTCAATTATTTTGTCGGGCATATACGACCTTCCACCAGCACATTTACCGGGTAACTTTATCCATCAAGGTTTAGGCATATTGAAAAAAATCAACTAATGGCTTTTGCTTCAGCGGAGACTAAATCCTTAGGGTTCTCCTTTTACTTCATTGACTATTGGGTCACACCCTTGACTGCGAAAATATTTATCAATATTGGAATGAAATAAGTCTGAATAAAGCAAAATAGATATAGAAAACTCTTATAATCTATGTTGCTCGGACTTGTAAAAAATGTAGACTGATGTGTGCTGGTTCCTCCAAAAGTAGTGTGTTTTTAGGAGGTTCCGACATGGGTATTGCAATATTTTTGGAGAGTCTGGCAACATAGCTTATAGTGGACTCCATCTTGTTTGGAATTGAGACAATTTAATTGTTGTATTTCCTTTAAATTTTGGAGTTCGCAGGTAATTTCAACTATACTGAGGTCCAAGAATTGATAAGTTATACATAGGAATTCCTCATTGTAGAGACTACACTTTATTACACTTCCTTGGGATATGGGTCTTATTTTCTGTGGCTCAAATCCCCATGAATGTTATGATCAAAAGGAAGTGTAAAGGCTAAAAAGGTTCCTGAAGATGCTGTACTTTGAGTTGAGGTATCCATAGACAATATCTAGAATTATGCTACATCGTATTGCACCTCTAGTAGCTAACTTGGATTCAGTTTTCCTCATTTTATTCAATAAAATTATTGAAACGAGGAAATATCATCATTATCCATCAAGTTATTTCAGAAGGCTATATTGTCAGATCAGATATAAAGGTTTTAGAAAGACTTACTGATTGTTAAGGACAAAGGGGAATGGATTTTTTTTTTCCTTGGGTGAGAATTGGGGGGGGGGTAATTTCTCAGATAAAGCTTGTAACATGTACCCTTAATTTCTATTGTCACTCATAGTTTAAGTTCTCCTGTTGGTTCTTTTATACTATTTTTCAGTTCTAAAACAAGTTCTTTTATGCCATTTCTTGTTTTTTGAACTGCTTGTTGGATGACTTTTGTTCCTTTACTTTTGATCATTCACTTATGCTATTGATCTTATTTTGCCAGTGACCAGGATTGAGTTATAACTGTTGTGACCGGATATTGTTGGGAGTGGTTTGATGTCCAAGGCATAAACAATAAGTCATCAAGTCAGAAAACTCTTGCTTTATTACAACTTAAGGAAGCTCAGGATGGAAAACAAAATACTCCCATCTTCATCTGGAGGCTACGACATTGATTCCTGTGGGGTGCGTTTGGGTAAAAGGATATCAAGGTCAGTTGATTTGCCTGAATTTTCCTGGCCTCCAGAATCAAGTTTAAAAGAGAATGGTCTACTCTTATTCACCGCAGAAGAAAATACTCGTGAATCAACTGTAAACCAATCAAAGTCTGCCAAAATGGTTGCTCTTGGAGATCATTTCAAGAACAATCAATTTAATTATCAGAACAACATCGAAGGATATACATTCACTACTAATAAGAATGCCCTAGAAAATGAAATTGGCAATATAAACCATTACCCTTTATGCAGGCAGTTGCAATCTACACAGCACGAGTATCCACATTGGAAATCTGATATCCCAACTAGGGAGATGCCCGAATCGCTAACTTCGGTATCAAAGACAAGTAACACTCTTGCACAAGCTGACGCTGGTAGATCCTCTTCAAAATCTGATAATTCATATGCTGAAAAATCTGAGTTTAATCCTTATCAGGGAGATTTGGTTTCTGAGAACCTTATTATCACCTCTAGGATGCCATTGGAAATGCATAATGTTTCCACTGGAGTTGTGAGAGGGGTTGGAGCACTTGAGCAGATTTGTTCTCAGCACCATACCTCATATGCCTCTTCTCATGGAAGAGGTTGTACTGAAGAACCCAGTAGATTTGGAGATTCTTGCGTTTCGGAACAAAGTCTCCTGTGTTCAAACAGAACTGCAATTAACAACCCCTCATATAGAGATATTCTCTCAGGGGTCTCGGCGTCTACTAACCAAAAGGTTGGTGGAAAGTCATTGCATAATGAGGCTCAGAGTTCCATTGGGTCTTTTGATAATCGTGTCGACAATTTACTTGAAAGTGGAGGAAGAAGTCACATGGAATGTGATACGAAAAAGGACCTGGAAGCAATAGGTGAGGAGAACATCAACAGTTCTTTGATAGATGACCTTTCCTCTAAACATGGCCATTCTCCATTAAATTGTATTCAACATGTTGAATCAAATAAGACGAAGCATAGTTTTCAAGGATTAGATGAGAAGAGTAGGTTACCATCTAATAAAACGTCTCCTGCGGCTGAAAAGCTATGGGAGGGATCTCTTCAGCTAAACGCATCTGTTACCGTGCCTGTGGTGGCTTTCTTCAAAAGGTCTTTCCATTTGCTTTCTGTTTTAGTTATCAACATTTGCTTATGACTTTTGAAAAACTGCTAGCTACTTTAGAAGTACAACTAAGTTTTTCCTTTATATCATTGAGGGGTTGTCTGTTGTAGGTTAATCTTGCATTGTTGTTTGGCAAATTAAATGATAAAAGATTCTCCGTTTTCTTGGTTAAATAATGTCCGAGATGCTGCTCCTATGCATGTTGATTTTGACTAAAATTCCCAATGGCACTTATTGTTTTCAATTTTCTGTAGTTGCATTACTTCATTGATTGGTTGCGGTTTGAGTTTTTTTTTTTCCTGCTTTGGTTGTTTGTTGTCAACGATTTGACCTTCTTCTTTTGTTGCTGAAATTCACATTGATTTTTTTTTTGTGTGTGTGGGGGGTTATGTAAAAAGATTAAAATGGAAATCATGCTTCAGGGGTATATTTGGTTTCTATCTGCAATTTTTTTTCTTCTAGTCCAATGTTATCAATAGCGAAAAGCTCGAAAAAACTCTTATCGACTGAAGCGCATATGGAGAAAAATATACAAATATGTATGCGTTAGTGCAAGAGTAATAATTATAAGCACGAATAACAAATATAGACAAAGAAATTGAAAAAAAAAATGATAAAATAAAATTTAATTGTTTAGATTGCACTCATTAGTAAGGAAAAGTATGCTTTCTTGATGACGACACTGAACCGCGTTAAAAGATTCTCCAGTGTCTTTTGTTAAATGTCTGAAATGTTGCTCCTATGCATGTTTATCTTGACTAAAATGCCCAATGGAACTTATTGTTTTCAATGTTCTGTAGTTGCATACTTGCATTACTATATTGCTTCCTGACTACATTTTGTTTTTATGAACTTCCAACCCAAAAGCCAAACTCTAATATTTAACGCAACTTTCATTAGTTTTACCCCTCTTAGAATTTGATTTATATTAGAAATCATCATGGTTGATGCATGTTACATATGTTTGAATTAATATTCTGGTGTTATTCACTTCTGGCATAGATAACTAAAACTCAAAGTGGAATGATATCTTAAGAAAAGAATGTAAGAAAACTAAGCAAAAAGGAAAAGAAGGAAGTAATGGGTTAAAAAGCGGAGCGGAAAAGAGGACAGTCCAAAAAGATACGCCAGGAGATTGAGACTAATTTACTGTTTAAGAGTTTTAGGAGAGACCAAAGAATGCTAGGTGTTGGCATTTACCTTTCTCTTTCTATGACCAAGTGGATTCTGACCAACTAAACTTTTGCTGCTATATAATGGACCTACCCAAGCATAATTTAGCTAGCTTATTCTAAAATGATTTTGCATGGAATGGAAGCTTCTAGAATGTTAAGATAGAAGCTGGAGCTGAGAACTTGCTGCAATTAATCAGTGGTGCATAAGCAAAAAGGAAGCTTGACACCTGGTCATATTTTGGAAAGGTAAAAGAGAACTACAAGAAAAAGTGCCAGAAGAAAGATAATTGAGGACGTTGAATACATTCTGAGATGAGGAAAGGAGCTGTAACTCTAGGGTGAGATTGAAGATAGATTTGGAATCAAGGAAAACAAATGAAGAAAGAGAGCATGAATAAGAAAAGAGAACGATTAAGTTGAAGAACATCCAATCATTCATAATAGCACAAGGAGAATTACTGGAGTAGAAGAAAAATCAGATTCGAGATAAGAATTAAGTGAAAAAGGAATGCTAGAAGTGAATTATTAGAGGAACAGAGAGAGGGTTTGAGGATCACCTTTGCTTCAAGCCCTTTTAGCACTTTCTCTGACTTGATTTTGTCTGGTTTGGCAATTAATTGGGCCTGATAGACGCCAATAAAAGTTTATGTAGGTGATAAGACAGCTTAGCAATGAAAAAATAATCTACATCTCAAAAAAAGAAAGAAAAAAGAAAAAAGAAAAAAGAACTATTCTATTGTAGGTGATAATTGAGCTAGTTGTATCCAATTCTTTGGAACACAGAGACTTCTTTTATCTTGGTAATTGCAAAGCTCAAGAAAAACTTGTAATTAACTATTTCAGGCCTCCTCGTTGTACCGTTTCAACTTAAGCTGATTTGCTTGAGATCAGTTCTCAAAACTAGACTGTAAAAGTTGATTTAACCGAATGAAATCAGCTGCTTTTCCGAACTTTCTGAAACTGTCCCTTCGTGATCAGGTTTTATTGAACCAAAAAAAATAAAATAAAAAAAATGAGTCACTTCTTTCGCCATGTTCTTTAAACTGTTCCTTCACGATTCAGGTTTCCATGAATAAAGAGAATCGGCTCATTCAGAACAGCTTTGGTTGGTACCTAAGTTCACAGAGTTTTAATGTTTACCTAATCTTGCCTTGTTATATATCTTCTGTACTTGTAATGAAATTCTAATAAATAGAAAGATAAAAAGAAAGGAACGATACAGTAAAGAGATTATTGCTGCTTGATTTTCAAAACCTCTGAGTTTTGGTTGGATTGATTCATTATCTTTTATGTGGTGCTCTATCAGTGAGTTGGCGAGCTTTGTAATATTTGAAGGGAAGAAAATGTTTTGCTGCCTAGCATTTCTTCAGACAAGGTTCACAAACCAATATACTTCTTATTTCTTGGGGACCTATGCCCTGCAAGAATCTTGTATCAACTGAAAATGTTCTCCCCATCCTCAAGTTAGATGTACCATATCTTTTATCTCAATCCTCTATAATGCACACTTGAAGATAATGTAGTACTACTTCCTCTGATTCAATTTAGGTGCTTACTTTCCTTTTTAGTTTGGTTTAAAAAGTTTTACAGTTTCCTTTTCAAAAGTAAAAAATAAAATGACACTTCCATTTAGTATTTAATAACCCTTCAGTTCCAACATCCAACGTAGTATGTTTAAAGACCACAAGATTAAGGATATTTTGATTATACACTTCTTTAGTTTAAGACTACAAAATTACAAAACCTCCCTTAAACTCCATGCATAATCAAACTAAGACACATAAAATGAAACAGTGAGTATAATATGTGAACTACAATTTGAACACTATCCATCTGATGTTAACTCATGCGTATATGTATGTGGTGCTAATTTTGGATAATTTATGGTGTTCCTTTTCTTGGATAAGGTAATAATTTTATTCTTGAAGTGAAAACCCCATTTACAAGTTGTATACCAAATAAGTAGATAACCTATGCCGAAATATGATTCTCTACCAAAGAAACTCAATCATCATGCATGAAGCCATCGCATGTGTATACCAAAAGGAAATTAGAAACAAAATACAATAATGCAATTTTACAAAATCATTCTCAACACCCTCAAAAGCTCTCACATTCCTCTATTTCCATAAAATCTACATAGTGGCTAATGGAGCAACATCCCATGCTCTCGGTCTTCTCGCTCTCTCAAGGTCCAAATATGAAATACCTCTTTCATTTTCACGGCCCCACCCATTGTATTATGAACCAATTTAGGACCATAACCATTGACCACAAACGCGTAGAGACCTGTCAATGTACCAAGAGACGGTCTGCATCTTTACTCAAACATTTGCACGTGAAGCACTAAATGATATATGTGATTCTCCTCTTATTAGATCCTCCGTTGGCGGAATCACTCCCCTTACTACCAGCCACACAAAGAAATACACCTTTCTTGGCACCCTGGGAATCCAAATAGAACGATGTGGGAAAACCAATTCCTCTCTCTCCAACATACTCTGGTACTGTGATTTAACAGTGAACATACTATCCCTACCCTCTCGTTATCTCCAAAATCTGAATTATCATACTATGTATTCTGCCTCCACATTAGATCAAGCAGGTTTTGAAATTCATCATTTTCCCAATCTTGAAGATTCCTTCTTAATCTCAAATCCCAGTGCACTCTGTTGTACATTAGATCAACCAGGATAATTTATGCTATCTAAATGATACAGATGAAAAGAAGTATTGTTGACTGTGTGACAATCTCATCCTGAATCTTAAGTTATTAGAGATTAGACTTTTAATTACTTAATTATATGTTCACTGTGTTCCCTCATGTATGAGCTTGATTCCTTTTCATAGGCCAAACATGGATTTTTTTTTGTTGGATAATTGGTGGGGTGAGATTCAAACTACCTTTGCCTTCTTTGATACCATGTTAAACTGTATGATCATCTCATCTTAAAGCTTAATCTGTTAGAGAGCACACACTTTTGTTTACTCAATTATGTCTTCAACAAATATATTCTTTAATGAGTCTGTTTGAGTAGCTTATATGTATCTGGTATCAGTTCTGGATAGTTTGGGATTATTTACTGCATTCTGGACATTACAAATTGAAAAAGAGCTTGTGCTTTTCCTTTTCGAGTCTGCATTGAGTCTTCCAAAATGTTCTAGTATGTCTTGGATGTTAGGAGCTTAGTTAAAGTGAACTTATCTTATTTATTTAACTAGATCCAGCAGTGAAACCCTTTCCTTGCATCATATTGTGTCAATATGGGTTGTGTATCATGTGATCTACATTCATCTTATAATGTTTTGTTGAATGCTCTAGAACCTTAGAACTTGTTGCTATTTTTTTGAAAAAATATATTTTGTGGAAACTCCTATGTGTTCTCAAAAAGGGTAGTATGTTATGTGCACGTTGTGTATGTACTGGACAATATCCAGGCAATCTTCCCTTTGATCATTTTTGTGACAGCTTTTAGATGAAGAGTCGTACTTTTGCTGTGATATATATGGATTGATGATAACTAAGCTTTTGATGACCTATTTAAGACATTAAGAACATTTATCAATGCCGCAACTAGTGGAGAGATTGAATTAGGTTTTAGATTAAGTTCTAGAAACACAATCTGGAGCAAGGTTATAACTCACCATACAAGTGTGTAACTTGAGCCATGGGCAATCAAAACTCATCCTTCAATCAATCTATAACCACCCGGTATCTATGTAGTGTCAATTTTTCCCTCTTTGCTACTTAACTTTATCTGAAGTATATGAATTCAAAGAATCCCACATTTCATAATACATTCATTACACATCTTTAAATATTTTTGTTGGTTTTCCTGGGAAATTATTTGCTATTCCTCTTACAATTGAAAGATATCTGGCCCTTTTGTGATTTGTAATTGGCCAGTCAGTCATAAAATCATACAAAGCTCAATGCTTAAATGTGGAACTGTTTTAAGGTACATCACATATTCCAATTCATCTTGAGTGCAGTTTAAGATAAAAGGAAAATAAAAAAGAAATTGTGTCAGTGGGATGTTTAGTAAGAGCTTGTGTAGCTGGTGTTTTATATGGAGATGCCTAGATTCCTGCATGACACATTTATTTGTATGACAAACACACTATGCCTGGCATCCGGGCCGGTCCGGGTCAGTCCGGACCAGCTGGTCCATGACCCGGCCGGGCTCCGGTCCGGTC
>JBDJHY010000102.1:3164492-3176308 GCA_039654485.1 Withania somnifera | reverse complement strand
ATATATTTATGACCGTGGTGTTCGGGCTAACTTTCGCGTATCTTGTCTAAATCCACGGGATACCTGTCACCTCCCACCAGCATCAGGTACCAAGTAACACTGTCCACCAAATGAAATCTATATTCTTATTCAAAAAGAAGAAAAGTAGTAACTTCTCCATTCTATCAAGTGTGACCTTATTGGGATTTTAAAGTGGATACTTCATTTTCAGTATACAATGATTTTACTTATAATTGTTCAAGTCACAAAACAATACTCCTCATTCTTTGTTAGGTGTCCCATTTTGGTTTGGAAAGGTGATTTTTTATCATAATCAGAAAGTTGAATTTATTTTAGGGGAAAAAACTTGTAGCCAGCCAATTAGTGTTTATAATAACAAGATAACCCTAAGAACATGTTTAGAAAAAATAGCACTAAAATAGCGTAACAATATCACTTTTGAGATTGTCAATTAAAAGCTCTCTTGATAGATAATATATGGCATACTGTATGGTAGTTACCATTATTACATGGATACTGAAATTTTGTGGGCTTTATCAATAGAATCCAACGTAAAAATATTAGAGATGTGTACATGAATGCATTTTTTACGCAGAAGATGTTGGTGAGGTGAAGCAGTGAGTGAATTTGCACATATGGAGCATGTTATGTTGCATATACAGTACAACAAGGACTAGGATGATACATATGAGTTTTGTTTCTTATACAGTACAACGGGGAGCTGGATGATGCATATGAGGTCTGTTTAGAGGCGGAGTTAGGATTTTCCCCTTTAGAATATGAAAAGTAAACACACGAAGAAGTCAAAGGGGATCAACATCTACTATATACATAAAAAATAATTTTAATCATGTATAAGCAAAGCTCTGTCCCTGTGTCTATTGTTTCAGTGTTAATGGAGTTTTTGTAAGAGCGGATTGTAAATTTTTTCTGATTTTATTGATGAAAGCAATCAATTGGGTTTTGATCACACCCAAAACTCGTCTTAAAAGAAATAAGTGGTGGCTGCAAATATTAAGAAAATTAAGGTTAACTATGATTATTCTATATCACTAAGAAAATTAAGTTCGAACAATTTTCGAGCGATTAAGATTAAGAATTTTATTTCTAACTATTTAACTGGCAAATATTAAAGCAGTAAAATTATCAACTAAAGAGGATGAGGTTGGAAACAAGATTAAGGATGCCCAAAGTTATGATTTCCCCAATTATCAAGAATCCTTCTCACTATGTTATCTATAATCTCGCTGATTTACACTCTACGGATTATGAGCACTTACTGCAGTTCTCTCTCAAGCAATCGCGATAGTTTATTAGACGTATTCTCTTGAGCCACTCCAGCTAGAAGTTTCTCACCCCTCACTATGATCATGTCAATATTTGTTTTCTCTAACCCTGCTTTTGAACCAGCAGTATTCATCTCTCGTATACCTAAGGAATAACCTTAAAAAATAACCTAAATATGCATTCTTTCCCAAGCAATACATAATAAGTAGGCACAGTTAGTTGATGACCATTCAATCAACTGAAATAAATACGTAATTAAATAAGTAGAGAAATTCAAAGGGCTAAATTGTACTAAAACGTAACAAGAATTCATTTACAAAAGGTTCCATCAAAATCCTAGATAAGGAATCTAGCTACTCATAATATTGTTTAGGAACATAGCATAGAATTTCATAATGAACAAGTATAAGGAGGGAAGAAAGTGAAACTCTAAGTTGAATTCCTGGTGTTTCACCTCTATGCGTGTTCTTGCCCCCAAAATGATGCAACATCCTGTGTTTCGTAGCTGCCAACGTGAAGCCCCGAAAATAGTGTTAGAACTTGCTTATATTGTATGTAAATCAGCTCGGACAATTCTGCATCAAACCCAATTAAGCTAGGCTTCAGGTTTGCTTGCTAAGCTCGTGGATCGGTTGCTGACGTACTTAGTGTAGTGCAAGAAACGGACTTCTACTTCAGTCAAATAACTATTATGTTGCAAAGTCTTCACCTTGTTCCTTTATCAAATTCATATGGTGCACATAATGGGCCAACTACAACCGTCTCCAGATTTGCCTCCCTTGGTGTATGTTTTCCATAATAAAAGTTGAAAAAAGCAGAAATTGTGATTCCTCTAGGTGCTGCTCTTGAAGTGCATCAGCTTTTAAGTGTTCCTTTACCATATTATCATCAGTGGCTTGCGATGGGAGCTTGCCTTCCTTTACTTCACTGTTTGTGCGAGGGATGGAACTCCTGGCTCTTCTAAGCTGCTTGCAAGGCGAGGATAAGCGTCGAGCTTGGTCATTTCCGATTGTTCTCTTTTCCCTGAACTTGCTCCAAATTTCATAGCACTCTCCTTTCTTATGCTCTTTTCTTTTGATTTCTTGGTGAAATTTCACTGACTTTCGAGTATAATGGTCAACAAGGCATCTTACAGTATGTCGAAGAAAAAGCGGGTAGTATGAAGACATCCACAATCTTCTTTACAATTTGTTTTTGACTTTCAACATGTTTCCTCAAGCTGATGAAGTAGTTCAATTTGCTTATTCAGAAACAAGAAATGTTAAAAAGGTCATCTCAGTAGTAAACAATGATGTCGTCAATATAAGGAACGACCATCGGAAAGAAAAATGGTATTAGAATTTTTTTTCCTTGCTTGTTGTCGAGGCAAAAAGGCATAGTTCAAGAAAAAATAACTATAAGCACGAACAGATAGATGGACAAAGGAATTAAAAAAACTACAGAAGTGATTCTTTTTTGTTAAACTTCAGTGCAGATCGGCAGTTTTATGTTTTCTAATACAAGTTTAATCATTAGTTTCTTTACATTAATTTCTAATTTCCTCTTCCTAATCACAAATATTTCTGTCAACTATATGATTGGTTAGCCTTGGTAACCACACTAAAGTGGCTTCTAAATGAGACAAGCAACACAACTTGCATTGCATAGAGCAGCAACAGCAACAACAACAACAACTACTACTACAACATACCCAGTATATTCTCACAAAGAGGGGTCTGGGGAGGGTAGTGTGTAAGATGTCCATACCTCCACCTAAGAATCAGGTAGAGAGGCTGTTTCTGGAAGACCCTCGGCTCAAGACAAAACAATCTAAATAACGAAAAGGAATAATGTGAACTAATAGAAATAAATAACAATAGATGCAAGGCTATCACCAAATAATAGTACACTCAAGCTACAAGAAGCAACAAATCTCCCCAAAAATCTGGGAGTCAAACACTACAAACAAGGTACTATGAATCCTAAGCACCAAAGATAGACAAAGCAAACCTAACTAGTAACAAAAATTAACTCCAACCTGCTAACTTTCTACCCTAATGTTCATCCTTCTTACCTTCCTATCTAGGGCCATGTCCTTGGTAAGTTGTTACTTCTTCAAATTCGGTATAATCACCTCTCTCCGATACTTTTTCAGTCTATCTCTTACTCTCTTAAAACCATCCATCGCCACCCTCTCACACCTCCGTACTAGGGCATTTATGACCCTCCTAAGCACATGTTCGATCCATCTTAGTCTCGCCTCCCACATTTTACCTTTCGCTGCAATTACATATACCATGTCTCTAATAACCTCATTTAGGATCCTATCACATAGTAAACTCACACATCCATCGCAACATCCTCATCTCTACCACCTTCAATTTTCGAATGTGGAAATTCTCAATTGGCCAACACTCCGCCCCATACAACATAAATGGTCTAACTGTCACTATGTTAAACTTTCATTTCAGTTTAAGAGGCACTTTCTTATCGCACAAAACCCTAGATGCAAGCCTCTATTTCATCCGCGCGGCACCAATACGGTGAGAAACATCCTCATCAATCTCTCCATTTCCCTGGATCATAGACCCCAAATGCTTAAAACTATCTTTCTTACAGATAGCCTGGGTATCCAGCTTCACTATCACGTCTTCCTCCTGCTCCACCTTACTGAACATGCACTCCAAATACTCCGTCTTGAACCTGCTCAAACTAAATCCTTTAGACTTGAGAGTTTTTCTCCAAACCTCCAACTTAGCATTAACTCTTTTACGGGTTTCGTCAATCAAAACTACGTCATCCGTAAACAGAGTACACCAGGATACCTCGCCTTGAATTTCTCGGCTGATAAAGACGGGCTAAGGGTCGATTCATGATGCAACCCATGATAATGGGAAAATGATTGAGTCTCCTCCCACTGTTCTTACACGAGTTTTGGCTCCATCGTATACATTCTTAATCACCCTAATGTACGCCACAGGAATACCTTTAGCCTCCAAACACCTCCAAAGAACCTTTCTAGGAACTTTATCATAAACCTTTTTTAAATCAATAAATACCATGTGTCCTTACTTTCCTTGTATTGTTCCACCAATCCACCTACCAGATGAATGTCGAGCGTCCCATGCAATACCTGCCCCGCCAGAGCTCTTCCAAAAATCCACCGGAATCTCTTCTAGCCCAGTCTCTCTACCCTTACGCATCCTACAAATAGTGCTCTTAACCTCCGCAATCATAATATGCCTACAATATCCATAATCACGACATCTCTTTGAGTGCTCCAAATCCCCCAACACAAACGTCTGTATCTGTTGCATCGTTCAAGAGCTTATGAAAGTATGATTGCCTTCTCTTCTTAATGAGAACCTCCTCGACCAAAACTTTACTATCCTCTCCCTTGATGCATTTCACTTGGTCCATCATTGCATAATGTTGGTGCATACTGGTGGGTGGTACTTGCAACACATCCTAGGAGGAAGTGATTTTATCACTTAAAGGGTATATTGACATGAATCTACAGGAGATCAACAGCATAACTTGATTTTGTGTTCAAGGAGCAACAAAAACACTTGCTAGAATAAAAAGTACCCATTTAAAAAAAAAAACACTTGCTAGAATAATTACTGAAGAAGTTGCTGAAAAAGGTCTCACGAAGAATGGGTGGGGTGGTAGCTGGAATAGAGGTGGTGTTAGCAGGACCGTAAGAAAAGTTGTGGGTTATTGCTGTAGTGGTAATCTAAGCAGTTTTTTTCCGGAAGAGCTGTTGAAACGAATTTCTTTGGGAATGGTTGCCTAAAAGAAAGTGACCTGTCATCACAGCCATCATAAAGAAGCATTGTGATTGACGATCACCGGTAAAAGATGTCAATTCACTGGGATGGTCACTGGAAATAGAAATATTGCTGGACGGGATAGTCATGAGAATGAGCCAATGAGGAAGGAATTGTTAACGATGAATAGATAAAAAGATTTGATCGGGCAGATATTATAAGGCCACTCTAGCGGGCTCAAGCTACCTAAATTGCTGCCTAAATCATAGAAGTCTTGATATCGTATGGATAGAAGAAGAAGAAAATAATATAACCAATGAGAAAGAAGAAGGGGAACAATGAAGAAATCTGATTAGCGCTTGCAGAATTTCTCAACCTCCTTAGGTCGAGAAAATCCGCAATAGAGAAGAAGAGATGGAGAAACTGGTTGAGAAATGATGAAGAAGAAGGGAGAGCTTAGGGTTTGAAGGAATCAATTGAAAACTTTTTAAAAAAATTAATGGGTCAACTCATATACATATGCCATGTTGACGAAAATTTATTAGAAAATGAAGTTGTTATGCGCCTAGAAGTGATTTTATGCAAACACTTGGTCTAGTTAGTTTCAGTGTTTCGATAAACATTTGGTGATAGTTCATTTAAAAAATTCGAATACCTAATAGTTCAAGTATGAAACTCGAAAAAATGGGGATACTTTAGGTGTGTTTTTGACCTTCACTCCATAAAATAGGTGTTTTGACTAAACTAGCCTTAATTAACTACCATCTAATTAATATAGTTTCTTGATTACATAAATGTTGACTTGTCTAAATAGGGATAAATTTGGAAAAAAATAATTAATTCCTTCTTTATATAAGTGGACACTTTCTTTGAACCAAAATTAAAAAGCTAAGTGGACATATACTTTGAACAGGAGGGAGTATTGGGTAAGGAAAGTCACTCCTCCCTGAGAATAGATCCCCAAAGCTGACAGATGAGGAATTCTCCTGTTGACGGAGAAAGCTCGAAGAGCTTCCTTTCATTCATTACTAAGCCAAGGTCCGAGTCCTCGAGTTAGCCTACACTTTTTCTACTCTAACTTTCTCGGAATCGAAATTTAATTGCATCATCAGGTACTATAATGTTGAATCTTCAACAGTTACACTTTAATATTATATATCTCATAATTGTTCTCCATGCTTACCTCTCTACCTATGAAGTAGGGGTAAGGTCTGCATACACTCTATCCTTTCCAGACCCCACTTTGCCAGACTAGACTGGGTATGTTGATCTAATAATTTTCCATGCTTTGATTTGAACCTTCCACAGATAAAAACCGGATATTTAAGTGGAGAAGGCTAGAGAGGTAGGCCCATCATCTACCAAGTCGAACCATTCGCCTTAATCATGGATTTCTCGGTCACTAGAAAAAAAATATAAACAAAAATTCCACATGCTTTCGATGTCCAGTTGGAGATCCCCACCTTGTTAAACGGCTTTACAACTCCTTTAGTGCAAAAAGCTAATATTTGTTTTATCAAGGCACAATGAGGATGTTTTAAATTATATGATCTAGTGGTCAGATGATTCAGATACATTGGCTGTATTAGTCTGATTATATTGACAGGTGGTTGTAACTCTTAATGGAATTACAGTGTTGAGATTCTTAATATTTGAGTTATTTTAGTGTATTAGTTTTACATTTTTCATTATTGAGGAAAAAGTTTCTTCGCCAAAGTATTATTTTGGTTAGTATTAAGTAAATTGTTTTATGTTCAGGTAATTTCTATTTGCTTCAAGGAGGGATCTTCTGAAAAAGGACTCAGGGGCATGAAAGAGGTAAATGCTATCTGTACCACTAAATGAAGCATATCGATTCTATAAATATTCCCCTGCTTAAGGTACTGTTGTCCCCATTAGGTTGCAAAAGGATATATGAAAGGTGAGAGAGTTGGGTTCGCAAACCTCTCTCCAGGTGTTGATGTTTACCTTTGTCCTCGAAGCAATGCAATTATCACTATTCTTGCAAAATATGGTTTCTTCAAGGGAATGGCAGCTGTGGAAGGGAACTCTGAGTTGATGATTGGTTGTGTTGTATGGCGGAAGAATCGAACAGCTTCGACTTCTGTTGCTAAAAAGTCTGAGGAAAAGGCTAATTCTTCACACGTGCAGCTTCAAAAGTCACCATCTGATTCTTCTACGTTGCTAGGTGGGGGACAAGGTTCTTTATCTGTGCCATCAGTCGAGAACTCAAAACCATCTGCCCCAGTCAGCTCTTTCTCAACCCTTGAACAATCTAATGTCACTGATGACAAGAATGTTGGTATTGATACCGCAAGCAGGACAACCTTAACAGCTTCAGGTGTGAAGTCACCCCCTTTTCACCAAAAAGAATCTGAACTTTCCAGCTCGTATCTTTGGGGATCTAAGGGGCACTTGTCTAGCAGTGAAGCTTCTTGTGTCCATCAGTCAAATGCTGAACCACCCAAGGAAAGCAGGGAACTCCCCAAACCTGTAACATCATTGCTGCCCAATGCATCAAAACAAAAAATGCCAAATTCAGATGATGATGATCTCCCTGAATTTGACTTTGGAACTGCTAGTGGAATATCTTCAAGTTTCCATCATTCGGATGGATCCGTTCTTGGCAATAGGTTTCAACTTTCTGGAAGAAGAATTTTAGATATGTCTAAACAGCCAACCAGACCTGTGGCGCCTTCAGTTTCCATGAGTATTCCTAGGTCGGTCATCTCAGTTAGTAAAGATATGCCCCTAACAAGAACTGTTAATGACCATGATCAACTGGTCACTGCTTCTAGGCAAATGGAAGAAAAGCACAACAGCCAAAGTCATGCTATTCCAGCGGCAGTTACTGTTTGCGCCTCTGGTACACCGATGGTTCTGTTTGATAGGTCGGGTAAGAAGAACTTATTTTGTGATGATGATATGCCTGAATGGCTTCCGCCGGATGCTCAGAGTGAAAGATCAAATGAACCACCAAATATCTTACCCCCTGAATCATCAAACTCAACCTCAAGAACGTTGCCGCCTCTTCCTACAGGATCAGTGTTCCCTTATCCATCCTCCGCCACAACCCATAACAGTTTCTCTTCACAACCATCTCCTCCACTTTATCATCTGCATGCCAATTCCAAAGTGCCACCCCCCATACCCTGTCAAGATGGTCCTAGTTACTTGACAGGATTCACCTTTAATCCAGTTCCCAGGCCAGAGTCTGGTTCCCTTGCTGCTGTAAGTTCATTTCATCCTGCCGATAAAAGAATAAGGAGGTCTTGATACTAGCTTGTAAACTCAATCAACAGTGAAATACTTCTTCGATAATTATTCAGCAACATTCCAAAGCTGTAAATGTCCATCGCTAGCTGGTCAAGTTCATGGATAGAGTAAATTGAGATAGTCTATAGTTGGCTTTCTTTTTTCTTTTTCCTTCATGTGAAGTAGCGTTCCTACAGTACAGTCCAGGAGACACTTTTTGTGAACAGGCTTTTCTGCATCTTATACTTGGTTCGATTTGCTACCTTAATTAGCTGTGTTATTGATTTTCTTAATTTCCTTTCCCGGTCCCAAGCCCCTTATATATCATTCGTGAAGAGTCCGTGCAACATAGTTTTCTTTTTCCTGTGCCAAGCCCCGTATATTATTCATATCTTATTGGTGTTGTAGATGGCTAATGTGCTTAATTGTGTAAGTGAGTAAGAAGCTTGAAATAAGTGGTGGTTGTCTTGTTCACCTGTAACTCCTATTGACTGGTTATCCATGACCAGTTTCGGATTTTATTCAATTCACAAGATAATTGGATAAAATTATGTGTTCCTGTTTCCAAAGCCAAGTGATTATATGTGCATTTCCTTGTGCATCTAGGTGTGTAGTACATTTCTGCTAAAGACGAGAAGCACCTATATTGTAATACATAAGAAGAAGGACGACTAAGCAATTATTGACACCCCAGATTAAAACTTCAACTATAATGACCTAAAATGATACATAGCTACTAATGCAAGAATTTAATTACATGACACCCCACCTACTCTTGAATCTGACATTCACTAAGCATGATATAATTACTGAGCGGAAATGAAGCACTATATGGGTATAAATAAGCAAGCTCACGTGAATACGAAATAATCAAGGTGATGCTGAAAATGGAACAAGTCTGGGTACATCCCTGTTGACTCTGTCTGAAAGCCATACTTAAAAATCTGAATAAATGAGTTGCTAGGGCAAGTCCCTAGCTAACTCGACTAAATACTGAATAACTGAAGCAAAAACAATCTCGGTATATGTGAGGTCTCAAATCAGCTTCAAGTTGCAAGGTAATATATGCGGTAAGATGGGGAAGGAAAACTCAGGAGTGTGTCTATCAAAACTTCTAACACCTATGATCCCCTTTGGCGAGAAGACAAGAATTGAGTTATGATTGATGAAAGTCTAGTTTTTCATTGAGGTACGTTGGGTGCCTTGTCCGGGCTAAAACAGTGTTACTCATTATGCTAAAGGCTTCATAGATCAGACGAGTCATAGATTGTTCATGATGTAACCTTGACAAATCTTTTTCTATTGAGTATATCGGTTTTGACTAAATGAAAGCTTACGATTGAAATTGACTCTTCCTAAAGTATTTTTATTTATCATAGGAGTATCTTTCAGTCTCATCTGCATATGTCATGAGTTATGCCATATAGTTGGTTCGATCGGGCAGTAAAGGCATAGAGTTCCGATCTCACCCACGGCCTAGGGTCGGGGCATGCTATTTTCTTGAATGCTAAATAATGTTTTTCTATTACTTCTTGTCTGCCCGGCCAGCAGGCAGGCGGCTTGCTCTTGTGTGACAACACTACAGAGCACTACCATCAGTATTCAATTTCACCATGAAAGTGTCTTCTTTTATTTTTGTGTGTCAAACTGCTTTAATGTGCGTTATTTGCGTGGTGGGTCCTTCTAAGACAACCTCTGTACCTCCATGAGGTAAGAATAAGGTGAGCATGCACTCTACTTATGAGATTATATTGTATATGTTGTTGTAAAGTAGTGACTGGTCTACAAATCCATCTTATTTTAAATTTGGAAATATGTGGCTACAACATTGAAGGCTTCAGTGATAACCACTGAATTTATCCTTTCTCAAAAACTAAAGCACCAAAATGATCTCCTTATGGAACAAGTTAGTCTTTGGCAATGCAGGAGTAAGGAAAACTAAAGCTTTGGCAAGCAGTGGAAGACATGTTCAAACTGAACATGAGAAAGCTAACATTCTAAACCTTTAAAACTGAGTCACCTAAACTAGAAGAGGTCTTTTAGAGATACAAATTCAAGTGAATATATGGCTTAAGGAGGGGGACATCTTGAACTTTGTCCAGTCTTTACTCTTAGCATGAGATAACTGGAGGACTTTTAACAACCTTGAAGGGTCTCCTAAGTTTAACTTGCTGAAGAAGGAAATGGACTAAAACTTGCATTTAGGAGGAGGAAGTGAGAAAACCTGTTATTTTTATGTTCCTCAATAATTGTTACTCTCTAGTTTTGTACTACTTTTAACAACTAGTTCTGGGCAGGTGTGTCCTCATGGATTTATAGGAATAGTATGATTTGAGTTATTCATGTGGAAACTTTTGATATGATCGAATTGTAAGCCACTCCGACGTTTTAGTTGCATGACTTGAATGAAAATATTTCTTTTATTATACAATCACCCGCCTATATTTTTATTGTTAATGAACAAAATCTGTGTGCAATTTCAATAATGGGAATAAGTTAACAGAAATACTCCACTATAATACCTTAACCTCCTTGCATTTAGTAATCAAAATGTTGATGGATAACTTATTTATGATCCTCAAATTCTAAGTTCAAAGATGCAACAATATCAAAAATCTAATTTTCTCTTTCTTTCTGCAACTTTCTCACTCCTCTGCTTGTAAATTTCATCTACTTTTGGCTCACTTTCTCAACTGTTTCCTCTTTATTTAAATCTTCATTAAATTTTTAATATCTCCTCTCAAAAGCTTCATGAGGAATAGGAGTATCAATATTTATTTGTATGGTTGCATTTTGAAAAGGGCATAATCAGTTTCATTTACATCGTCACATTATCAATATTAATTCTAAATTAAGGAAATTAAGGTGGTTGTGAAGAAAAACTAAAACCTATCATCCTCTTAAAAAAAATTGTAAGAACTTTCTATCTATCCTAAACTTTTTTAGACGAATATATAATATAATAAAATTAAAATTAAATCAGCAAATTCAATAAAAAACTAATAAATGCGAAAACTAAATAATAAGATTAGAGAGCGGAACAGATGTACCAAATGACTGCATAAAAAGCAGATGTAAATAACTGAAAAATAATAAGTTGATGACGAAAGTTGAAAAAGATTGCTCCTCCAAAATTCACCAAATTAAGTTTCTAATCTTCAATTAAAAAATAATAACAAAAATTAAAGAATTGCAAATTTGAGACTTGATAATTGATATTTGAGAGTAGAAAATTAAGAAAGAAATGAGAGAATGGAAAATTTGATGAAAAAATGAGATATTTATAGAAAAAAATGAGTTAGGGAGATGGGGGTGGGAGGAACCAAACAACTATATAGTCGTTTGTATCTATTAGCAATGGTTGCCAACAACTACTTTATTATTATTTTGTAAAAATAAAAAATCTGCACCGGAGACCAGGTCGGACCGGAATAACCGATACGAAACTTGAATCCCCTCCTGATACGGAACCCAATATGCAACATTCCATTCCATTCCATGGTGTACCGGAGCGGGCCGGGTCCG
>JBDJHY010000102.1:3137131-3150059 GCA_039654485.1 Withania somnifera | reverse complement strand
TTAAAAAATAATCACAAAAATTTACAAAATGCAATTTTGAGACTTTGATAATTGATATTTGAGAATAGAAAATTAAGAAAGAAACGAGAGAATTGAAAATTTGATGAAAAAATGAGAGAAAAATAAGACATTTATAGAAAAAAAATGAGTTAAGGGGCGGGATTTGGGAGGATCCAAATGACTATATGTTTGGAACTATTGGCAACGGTTGCCAATAGCTACTTTATTTTTTTTTAAAAATCTACACCGGAGATCGGGTCGGATTGGGATAACCGGTACGAAACTTGAATCCCCTCACGATACGAAATCCGATATGCATCATCCCATCCCATTTCCGTGGTGTACCGGACCGGGCAGGGTCCGGATGGTCCCAATTAGGTGCCCAACCTTAATTTGTACTCCTGACTATTTTACAACAGAGAAGAACGAGACTTTGTTTTGATTTTTTTGAGTGTTTTTATGGGGTGTAGGACCTGAAGCAAGAGGGTAAAAAAGGAGAATGCAGAGCACTATGCTCCTGCTATGAAGCAAGTGGAATAATCGTAGTATTATTGTATCTAAAATTTGAAACAATTGGTTGTTTAGTTACAACTAATAGGATTTCAGATCTGTCAACTCTCTCTTGCAACTAGCACATGTACTTTATAAATAACTTTATCTATTAATACATAAATAATACATACAGTTCCTTGTAATTAATCCCTACATTATTAATACTTATATAATTTTACCAACTACTAAACAAACCCTAGTAATACTCCTGCCCGATAGCAACTGATGGATAATTATTTTTCTTCTTGTATTGTGCTAGAAATCTAAGGTCAGATGAAACGTTAGAAAAAGAAGAGAGACTATTTCTACCTTTATTTGTTCTGGATAAAGGTTTATTGCTATAGTAATCCTCCAATTCACCTATTTTCGAGCACCTCGTATCTTATCTTTCTGTGGCGTCTGATGATCCATATTTTCTCGTACTAATTACCTCCTGAAGCATTACTAATTCTGCAACAGATAAAACTTGTTAATATAACGTAAGGGTATAGTACAGGGAGATAAAGAGCAAGAAATTTATAAATCTAAACAAATATCAACATTTTCAAAGAACAATAGTAAATCATGTACAATATTAAGAAATTGACAATCAAACCAACAAGCACAGTTCCATTTTCTGCCAATTCTGGCACCAAGGGGACCAGGTATGACATGTGAAGTCCTGTCAACTGGTCCCTCTATTTCTTTCTTCCTTTTTTTTGCTTTTGGAGTTGGGGGGAGGGGAGACTTTTCTTTCAGAGACATCCACAAAAATCTACAAGGCGATAAATTTATAAGGGTACTTAACGAAACATTTACAGAGTTTAGAGGAATCAGTTGGTGGCCAAACTGTCTGAATCAATGTCATCAACAGTGAGCCAGTCACTGGATTCCTCGCCTTCGGAATCTTTATCCCGGTGAATCGATTGACCAGCCTTCTGCTGACTATCTTGAGCTCTAGAGTTCTCATTTAGTTGGATCCATTCATGGGATTCACTGGAAGAGGAAACTTTCTTACTATGTGCGTTGCTTCCTTGCAGTCTATCTGATAGATCAGTATCATCATCCTCAAGGTCACTGAAAGAAACATCGTCCTCATTCTTGTCAGCATATGAGGTTGTATTATTGGTCTTTTCATCTTCTAACTTCTCTTGAAGTTTCTCGCCATGCGAACTGTCTTTATCTTGAGAGGGATTTGCAGTCTCCGCTGAAATATTTTTCTCCACCAATTTACTTTCAGACCCTTGCGCTCCAGTGACCTTGACATCCTTCTCAGATGCGTCAACAGTCTGAGAGTCCTCAGATGCTTCTGGCTGTGGGTCCTTCTTACTTTGTAACTGCTGTAGAAGTGTCTCCCTTACTTCAACAATCTACAGTAAAAGTCAAATTAGCTTGAAAAAGATGATAAACAATGACATATCCAGTGTATTCTCACAAGTAGGTTGTGGAGATGGTAGGATGTACCTAGACCTTACCCCCTACCTTTGTGAGGTAGAGAGCCTCTTTCCTTGGAAAAAGATGAACATGTCATCATAAATTTCATTCAGAAAAAGTAAATAAATGACAACCACGTGCAAGTATGAGAAAAGGGAAAAACAAATTTAACCAAGAAAACTCTACATCTCCTCCATCGAAAAACACACCTTCCTCCCAAATAATCCACCTGAAAAAACAGCGATTATATCATCTCTTATCCTAAGTCCAGTTTGAGATTACATGTGCTACATGTTGAATCAAACAAACAAAAAAGAAAGATTATGCAATATGCATTCAGATGTAAACGCAGCAACCACCTGAAAAGCAATAACTTGGGCATCATAGGGAGGAAGAGCTGTTGGGTTAGAAGAGTTGATAGATACACAGCCATACAGGGAAGAGTGTACTTTGAGGATTTAGATCTTCATGCAGAAAGCTAGTTGAAGTCTACACTATTATTTACTGAACTTAAGCCAGTTAAAGCCCTACAATATAACGTAACTATCTTTCACAGGTAGTAGAATACATCATTTTTGCCTCCATCTCAAATGATAAGTCGAGACTTGGATCTTTTCTTTACTAGCCTACACTTCGTACATTTTCCTCGGTATGATTTATACAGACACTCGGTAAAATGCTGTAAACTTGCCAACTCCACGAATTATCAACAGCAGACATCTGGTATGTAGGTCTTCTTCATTGTCCAGGGTGCAACAATGATAGTAGAAGAAAGGTTGTTAAATTTTCCACGTCGAACGACCGACTCAGTCAGTATTCTTTAAACAGACCAACAATATTCACCATGTCGGTTGGTAAATAAGTACATCTAGTGGTAGACTTCCACCATCTTTCCTCTCCTCTCTCAAAATCACTCACCTTTCCACCCCAATACTCTACCCCGTTGACGCACCACCATCCACATCAACAGCCACTGCAGCCATTCCCTGCCGCCGGTATCCACCCCACCCGCATCCAAGTATGTTTTTTTTTTCTTTTTTCATTCTTTAGAAAAATGTGCGCTTCAAATAATAACATGCAACAAGAAACAATTAATTAAATACCAACATTAAGGAGTTGGATTAATATCAGCAATATTGTATATTTGTACTTGAATTTGTAATGTTAATTATAATTTGATTTGATTTTTAATCACTATAACTGTGTGATTCAATAGAAAGAGGTGTGCTTTTTTTCACTTCTCATTTTTTTCTTCAAGCCCCATGGAACTTCTCACTTTTTTAGCTTTTCGCTTTTGACAATATTGCTTCTAATTAAGATCAATTTTTTTTTTCCTTTTTGGTACACTCTCTTCATAAAATTAAACAAATATTTGATACTTGACTGGGACTAGCTTTGGAAAAAATTAACGTGAATTCTACTTTAACCTTTTCTCTTGCTTTAACATTCCTACTAATATTATTTATTTGGAGAGTTTATGAAGTTTTTTCTCACTACGAGTATTTGCTTTTCATTTGTGATGGACCTCGAAAAGTTTTTATATAGGAAACTTTTTTCCCTTACTCCATTTTTTCCAATTTTTTTCTGCTCCACGAGACTAGTGTCACTATTAGGATAAAATACAACGGACCAACTTAAAGTTTTAAGAGTAAATTACTACACTAAACTTGTAAGGGATAACTATTTTCATGTAGAAGGAAAACAAAGAGACAAAATCATCCCTTTAAGTGTAGAACAGTTTATTAGAGAACAAGGATAATAGTAAATATGACAACTAAAACAATAAAACCTCAAATCATTAGTTTGTAGTAACATAATCAAGTACAGAGAAGACATTTCTTTATTAGTTCGATGCGAAGGAAAGAACTAGATATTGGTGAAGTTGTAGCACTTCCACAAGGAGCTGGATTATTCATAAACTCCCTCAGTTACCTCAGGTTGGACTAACTCGAGTTAGTCATCATCCCTGCAGGTGCTTCTGGCTTCAAGGGTTGAGAATATGGAGGAGACCATGAATGAGTCTATAAAGATTAATTCTAACTTTTCAGCAAATTTATTGTGGCAATAGGGAGTTCTGGTGGAAACTACTTAAGCTAGTATGCAGATAAATCAAGAAGAGTGTCCATGATTTCAGTATTCTAAATTGGTATCTGTATAGGAGCAGCACCTCTTTGGTGCCTTTCAACATTTTTCACTTAACTAGCTTAACTAAAGATCCTATGGGATCTGAAATACTCGGACTAAATTTGAGCCTGGAACTTCCTAAATTGCACACAGATAAATTTCAGATTCATTCAATTTGTAGCCATAGTCGCAACAAGACAAAGTGTAGTCATAAGCCGAATTTGTACGGAAAATTAGAGACGTAACACTCAGTTTTATCAGTGCAATCAGTTCCAGGTAAATTAGGTGATTCCTAAGGTTCTAGCAGGATGGTGTACAAGGAAAACAGATGATCTGAAGTTCTCATCTCTCCCCAACTTCAACCACCACCACCACAACAACAACAACAACCACACACACACAAAAGGGGAACAATTAGGAGAAAACAAAAAACAAAAGTTTTATAAATCTAATAGACTCGTCACTTTAACAATGTTAAGCTTCAACAAAATACTAACCAAGCTTAGACCAATAGATGGTATTATATATTCCTTAGTGACCATTCTAAACTTCTGTTCTGTCATTATATAAACTGCTCAATTCAGAACATCACAGAGAAACTAAAGTACAATTAATTCAACTTGCACAAATGAACTGGATAGTCTGATTGTTCATCAAAAAAACATATGTAAAATATGGGTCAAGAACTTACATGGAACAAACAGTTCTTTATCTACACGATTGCCGATTTTTCTCAATTTACAGTGTCCTGTCTGCTCACAAATTTATAAAAGAATTGCGGGAAATACAATGTCATTCAATATATTAACTTCAGAGAGAAACTTGCCTCAGGGGTTGACAACATCTCCAAGTCATTCCCATTCAACCTTGGAAGCAATAAAACGAAATAGATCATCCAAAATTTCCCATCAGATAATTCATGGCAAACCTTCTGTCTCAAGGACTCAAGTCCAGGCACAAACTGCACAATGGATGCCACATGTTCTTTCTGACTATCAGACATGGAAAAATCTGCAAGAAAATTTGACAACCATTAATCAGAGGCCACAAGAAACATGATCAATAGTTGTACAAACAAGACAAAACAAGGAACTATTCCTTTTGATTGACATATAAGACTTATAAAGTATATGTAAGCATCCAGAAGTGAGTTTTAGAAGTGGTCAAACTTGAAAAAGAACATGAAAGTAAATTCACTGCTATTTATTCTAGTAACATTTTCTACTTCCTTTTTTTTTTTTTTTGAAACAATATTCTACTCTAAAAATCTTATTTAGGAGGTGTTCAGAACAATATAGAATTGTTCAACAAGTTAATCCAAGAAAAATACAAATAGGGTAAAAAATTACTTCAAAATTCAAATAATGTATCATAATAAGAGAATTAAAGAACTAGAAGTTGAAGATAACATCCTTCAGGAAGACTACTCAGAGGAAAACCAATGCTTGCACTACAAGACAAAAGAACTGCATTGCACTTGTAATCAATCAGAGGATGCCAGTCATTGTCAGATGAGCATGACTGCATGGGCACCAACACAAACAATCATCTATGAAACTACATAATGATAAATATCAGCTCTTCTGCACCCAAGGGCGGGGCAGGGCCTAGTGGTCAATGAAGTGGGTTGAGAATCATGAGATCTCAGGTTCAAATCCCAACAGAGACAAAAACTTTAGGCAATTTCTTCTCATTTGTCCTAGCCTTAGTGGCTACCTGTTGCTGGTGGGAGGTGGCAGGCGGCAGGCATCCCATGGAATTAGTTGAGGTGCGCGCAAGCTGGCTCGGACACCACGGTTATCAAAAGAAAATATCAGCTCTTCCAAAAATGTCCAGTAACCATCAATTATGTATAACTTTATAGCCAACCGGCAAACACAAATTCACTAATAACATTTTTATTTTTTTGGTTTCCGCTGTTCTACTTTGCAAGCATAAAGAGCTAGCAAACACGGTCTAACTTTTGCTTTCCCTTTCAGCTTGTCAAGTTTCACATCAAATTACCATGTTTTTGTTATCTGCACTAACGAAACCACTATGAAGACAGATAAAGAAGAAATTCTTAGAGAAAAGAGTTCAGTGCTCATGCAAAAAACACTTGGTTTGCTGATACAAGTGAAAGATTATGGATGCATAACCCAAAAGATTTTCAACTTAGGACATTGCTGCATGCTACAATCTGCCAATGCATTCTGTCAGGTAGACATGCAAAGTCACTTACCTGATACTTCTTAGATCAAAACAAAATATCTTCAGCCCCCAAAATTAGTTAAAAGAAAAAATTGGAGAGAAAAGGAAGCAAAGATACAGAATTCATATTAATGATTTGATTTCTATATCATTGATGCGGCCTGGATGGAAGAGGGTCATTGTCGAAAGTTCAGCATCTAATAATTTAGGTTTAGTAATTATCAAAAATAAAAAAAAAAAAGAAGATAAATTCCATTTTTCCTTTCTTGTTTATCTAGAGGGAGCGATCAGGTGGCAGTCCCACTATGGCACTGGAATTTCCATCTATATCATTTTTCTATGCCTTAAGTTGATGCATAATTTCCCCTACTAACCGTATGTGAGTATATGTTATACCAAATTTTGTTGCATGAATGTTATTTAAAGTATATATGCCTATCTTGTTTGGAACTGAGACATAGTAGTGGTTGTTGTATACAAAGCATTCTATGAAAAAAGGTAACAGCAACATCTCAAAGTGACTCAACACCATACCACATTTTTCCTCTTAAAGCATGAACGAAACCATAGGCTTGAAAAAACTGAATACCTTACTATAATCTTACATTCTGTGAAACACACACACACACACCCCACACCTCCCAAGAGTAAACGAACAACATAATATTGGAAGCCAACAACTAACAGCAGTATTCAACTACCAAGGAAAAAACCACCATCATTATCATATCAGTATAAAGTATGTCACACCTATTGCAACTCTTGGTGACAATGAAGCACTATGATGTACCAAATACAGCACCCAAATGGCCAAATTGTACATAACAGGAAACAATTTGCATCCTTTGCTTCCAAAGATTTTTCCTGGCCATCTATCAATATCCATGAGATTCAGAGAGCACTTATTTAGTATTGGAATGAAATGGACCTAAATAGAGCAAAACTAATAGAGAAGATCATGTAATCAACACTAAAAGATTTGGGATTGAGGATATGTTAATTGATTTCACCAAACGAATTGAATTCCTTATCAAAAAAAATCACCAAATGATTTGGGATGCGAGTTACGGAAATGAGATGCTGAGGTCGATGTGTGGGCATAATGGGGAAGATAAGATTAGGAACGACCGAGACAGGGAGGGAGTTGCCTTCGAGGTGGACAAGATGAGGGAAGTAAGGAGGAGATAGTTCAGATATCTGAGAAGGAGATAGTTCAGACATCCGAAGAGGAGATGCGCAAATGCTCCGGTGAAGAGGTTTGAGGTTGATTACGATGGGTTTAAGAAGAGGTAGAGGTAGACTAAAGAAATATTAAGGAAAGGTAATTGGATAGAACATGACTCATCTTCAGCATACCGAGGATATTACCTTAGATGGGAGCACATGGAGGCCGCGGATTAGGTCAGAAGTTCAGTATGTAGTTAAGCGTTGTCATGCTTTCCGACAAAATAGGCTTGGTGGTAGTTTGGTGCACCGTGCCTATTTCTCTTTTCATACCAGTAGTAATAGTAGTATTCTCATAGTTTCTTGTCCTGTGATTTCTATAACTACCTATTGTTTCTTGTGCTTCATCTATCACATTATTTGGTTGTTGTTACCTTTCCTTGTTTTTTCTAAATGCTATATAATGTTTTTCCTATTATTTGCTATGTCCTATTTACTTCTATACTTTCTTTTTCAAACTGTTTTGATATGCATTACTTGAGTTAAGGATTTCTTGAAAAAAGTATCTCTACCTACACGAGGTAGGGTAAAGTCTGCCTACATTCTATCCTAGGATTCACTTGTGGGATTACACTGCGTATGTTTGTTGTTTTAAGCAAAACAAAGAATGTCATTTAGTGGTCAATAAAGTGAGTGCAACCCTTGGAGTATATGGTTCAAATCCCAGCTTAGACAAAGTGTTCAAAATCTGCCTAAGCTTTGGTGGCTAGATTTACCAGATAGTTGGACTGGTGGAAGGTGGTAGATATCCAATGAAAGAGTTAAGATGGACACAAACAAACAAATACCATAATTAAAAAGAAGAGTGAAGGTCAAAGACACATTTAAATACCCCAATTTTTCGAGTTTCATGTCTGAACTATCATGTGGTAGATCTCCTGCCTAAATTTCATATCTGAATTATCATGTGTGTAAATTTTCGAGTTCAGGCATGAAACTCGAAAAACACTTGCAACAGACTAGTTACACATTCAGCAAGTGATCGCCACTCAAAGAAACTAATCATCAAGTAATAGTGCTCAATCCGATAGCACAGTAACAGTGAACTAAAACAACAAATTTAGCCATTACCGTTGGGTAGAGGAAGTGGAAAATCAGTCCACAACTGAGACCGTTGCGAAATTGTACTAACAAAATCCACAACATCATCCGTAACAGCTACAATTTCCTATTCCTACTCCTGCTCCTCCTCATCATCATCATCATCATCATCATCATCATCATCACCATCATCTTCATTTTCACCATTTTCACGATCATTTACCTCATCACCAAGCTGTAACAAATTCGACGCCAACTTAGAAATCTCAGAAACAGCTTTATTCGAAGAAAACAAAGAGAAGCTCGATTTAAAGCTATCTCCAATCTCCACTAAATCGCTTTTGATTCCGCCGAATTTTTCAGATGACGATTCTTGCTCCGACCAAGTTGCCGGCGATGTCGGAGCTAGAAAGGCGGCGACGCCGCGTAGATGGTGAGAGAATGTTTGTGAAATCACTGATAAATCTTCCTTTATTCCGGAGGAATTGGGATCGAAAATCTTCGCCATCGCCGGCGATGAGGGTTTTTCACCGCCGCCGGCGTCGTCGTCATCGAATTTGAAAGGATTTGGCAGAGAAAACCAAGATGACATTTTTCTTTCTCTTTCCTCAATTTGAGATCTTTCTCTCTCTTGTAATTTCCTTTTTCGTCCTTTAAAACTTTTTATTTTTATTTTAATTTGAATAAATTACATAATTAACCAAACATCCTTGCTATATTTATATTTATTCTATCACTTTTAAAATATTACAAAATTATATCATTTTTATTAAACATGATACATACAGAGAGCAACGAAGCATAACTCATTATATCATATATATCACAATTAAGTAGCGCGTGTCTAACTATATATTTAACTAGTTTAACATATGTATTTATGTATCTGGAGGGTTATCTGATACAAGTTATGTATTGTAACCCTCCGCATGTATCTTGAGTGTTTCTTGAATTATGCATCATACTCAAATTATGTATCGCGACCCTCCATATATATTGCGTTTAAAGAAAATATGGTATAAAATATAATTTCACAAACTAGTGGTACGAGGAGTAATTGATTCCTTTGGTAGTGTTTTTTATATAGTCTATCTTTTTAATTTTTTTTATTGTTGTAAAGAAATGATATCAATACTTTATGGTTAAGTATAATTTCACCATCACCAAAATTAATAAAACTATTCTGTTTTGTAGCTCTTTACCACCACGAAAAGATAAGAGTTTATATGACCAGATATTTGAATCATGTGAATATCACGTGGTATGTCATGTCAACATAAGATTTAAACAAATTAATTAAATAATTAATAAAACTTATTTAAGAATAAGGGAAAAATTGACATGAAAAGGAAAAAAATATTTTGTGTTGACGTGGCCTTGTCATGATGGAGAAATGTTATAAAGAAGGATATTTTTATTAATTTTGGTGATGAAGAGAGTGTTATATTTGGATAAGAAGTATGACTAATTGTAAAGTTAGCCAATTTTTAAAAATAAGAAAAATATATTTGACCTTTTTCCCTATTATAATTGGACGATTGAACATGAAAATTATGCAATTCTACAAAAGAAGAGGATCTTTTGAATTACTGCCTGATTTTCTTCTCCTTTTGTTGGATACTTCTGCCCAGAGGGCACACTTGCAGTTGGCATTGGATTCTCTTTAAGTTAATCTTTTTCTTCCTCAACTTTTTCCATTAGATTACTAAAAATCTGCTTGTGTAACTTATTTAGTTTCCTTTTTAACATTTTCAGCCTACTCACAATTCTATACATTGTTGTGTCATGTTACAGGATAGTCCCAGACCTTATTAACCAATTGCTTGAAATTGCTATGAGTACTCTAAATATTACAAATTTTGAGAGCCTTCTTGTTCTTCCTTACTTCTTCCACCATATTGACTAATACAAGACAATGATTACTAACTCCCTTTGGTAGGGTGCGACTCTTGATCTCGGGCATGTTATCCATTCACTTTTTATTTACAAACACCCAATAAATCTTTGAAAATATTCTATCTTTTTATTTGTCACTCCAAATATATTTTGCACCAGTACTAGGAAATTCCTCTAGATGGCAATCCTCCAAATATCCGTGGAAATCCCTTACTTTATTGACAGTAACCTCACCTACTCCCCACCCCCAAGTCTATCCTCTTTTTGTAATACTACATTGAAATCACCAAGAACTATCCAAGGATGATGACTTCCTTAGTGAATAATTCTGTGGTCCCAGAGTTCACTATTTTCCTCCCTTAGATTATAAGCATATATAAATGTAGCATCAAACTCAAGCTGAGCTGGAATGTGTTTAATACAACAATTTATGGCTTGACCAGTCTCATACTTTAGGTTCGCATCAAACCAGTCCTGCCTCCGTACAATCCAAATCCTGACATTATAATGAGAACTATGGTTGCTTATTATCTATATCCTTCAAATATATTTTTAGTTATATTCCCCAGTTTATTCACCTTTTATTCTAGTTTCTAACAAAATAATTAATACCACCCTCAGATTATTGTAGAGAAGTTTTACCTCCTTTTACTTTTTGGGGCCATTTAGACCCTTTTCCAACTTAGAAGCTTAAACCATGATCCCCTAGGGAAATTCCTTTCCCCCTATAACCAGTTTTAGTGGTTTGTTCCTCATCCTGAGTGTTATACTCTCTCCCAACTTTTGAAATCTGTTTGAGATTTGCATAATGTGTCAATCTCTTGAAGTTGAACTTTTGCCTTTTATACCATTCCTACCCTCATGTCTCCTTCCATCCACTAGTACTTTCTTAAGATTTATAACATGTTGTATTTTAGGTACATCCTTCTCAGTAATTTCTGGCTGAGCTAGTTGATTATTTTTTTCATTGTTATTCTTCCTACATACCTCAACATTGTGTCCATATCTTTTGCAAGTATCATATATGATTGGCTCCTAATCATAGGTAACTTGTTGTTCAATGACCTGCCCATTCTCATTCTTGAAGAGATTTTCCTGTCCCCATCTTCACCAGCAATTTCGGATGTCCATCACTTCACAACTAATGGTTTGTTGTCAAAATATTGTATACCCTCTTTTAGCAAGCATTGTTAAACCTAACTAGTGGGATGCCATTCTTCACCATAACAACTTTATTCATCCCCACCTTCCCCTATTTTCTCTGAACAAAACCTAACACATTGAATGGAGGATATGCCCCCCAAAACATAACACACTGTAGCATGCTTTTAGTATTCCATCTCAGTATCGATATCCTCTTCATCGTTGCTACTTCTTCCGTTTGCACGAGTTGTAGGTACTCGAACTTGAATCTTGCATTTGTGACTTTACAAATGTCAAATTCATCCCATATTGAAGCTTTGGGATTTTTGAGTTTGTTCCTGTTACCCTTCTCAATTTTCTCCTATGTGTTTTCCACCTTATTTGTCCTTGTTTGTGAAACCCATGTTATGCTCCTGAACATTTTCCTTTGCCAAGGTCACCTTTGATTTCTAATTTTACAACTTGTTTATTCCTTGATTGGATTCTAGAACTTCACTTGATTTGGTTCTTAGCAGAGCAACTATTCCCATTTGCACTTGGACTAGCATCCGTTATAGTCATTTTGCCTTCATGCTCTGTTTGATTTCTCACTCCCTGCATCTGATTTCCAGTTGAATTCTTCACTAGAGTAGTTCCACTATCCATTTTTTCCTTCCCCTGAACTGATGCTCCAACTATTATTGTTCCATTGCCTTGCTCTCTAACCACAGTTCCATATGATAACATAGAGAAGAAGTTTAGAGCTTTCTCATTAGAATGAATAATTAGATAAATACACAAGAGTAGTTTATATATCTAAGTTACAAAATAAAATAGAAAAGACTAAAATGACCTTAAAACATAATATATGCTAATATCTCCTCTCAAACTCATAATGCTACAACAATAAGCATTGAGAGTTTGTCAAATAAGAAACGGAAGCGAGAAGTCAAGTGTACTTTCGTAAACATGTCAGCAATCTGTAAGGATGAGGAACAAAGGGCAATATAATGGTGCCGATATGTAGATAGTGGCGAGTGACATGATAATCAATCTCTATATGATTTTTTGCTCATGAAATACTGTATTATGAGCAATCTAAATAGCACTATGATTATCACAATATAGCGGAGCAGGGTGACAAAGAGATACCCATATCAGCAAACAACCAACGTAATCAAACAATTTGACAAATAGTCGAGGCCATGGAGCAATACTCAACTTTTGTAGAAGACTTAGAAATGACATTTTTCTTTCTTGCTCTTTCACGAAATAAGTAAGTCACAAAGGGAAATACAAAATCCATTAATTGACTTGCAATCCGTAGGATCACCAGCCCAATCCGCATCATAGTAAAAGAGTAACT
>JBDJHY010000102.1:3114840-3128454 GCA_039654485.1 Withania somnifera | reverse complement strand
TCACAATCCTACCATAACTCCTCCTCATTTAGGAGTCTTTAATTGCAATCTTTAATTGCAGTAAATGCCAATTATTACATGTGTGGGCCCCCTCTCGTCAGGCCCACATTACTCGGGTGGGCCAATGCGTGGGCCAATGTGTCATTTTAGCCATACTTCTACACTCTATTTTTTAATTACTAATTTTTTGTGGGGAAAAGTATGTAAAAAAGTTTTAATTTATTTGTTTGCTTTAAAAGAGTATAATTTTATCTTTTTGGACTCGTCTCTCTCAATCACCCAAACATGTATAGTTTTATTACCACATTATTATGATAGTAATGTTTGAAAAGTATATTTTCACTACTCCACTATTTTATCGGTATTCTTTTTTTTTTTTTTTTACTAATAAAAATAAATAGCATAAAAACTGTCCCTATAGAAAAAATGACTTAAATTTTCTTTTGGCTCCCTTTCGATATGTGAACAAGGAAGTATCATTAAATGTTAAAAGGAGATAAAATTTGAGTTAGACAATAACAATAACATACTTAATTGAAGAAGGAGGCAAAGTATACGCATTAATGCTTCATATTCTAATATTGGTTTAAGTATAAATGTTGTAACTAAGATTACCTTACAAAATGCATATGGTAACAAACGAAGGTTTTCCATTGAGATTTCATATCCAAACGATGTACAAACCACTAGACAAATTTGTTTCACAATACATCAGGTGTTTCAACAATCCCAAATCTTACAAAAATAACTGATAAAAATTATAAGTCAAGAATTATTGAGCGCGCCGCGATGTTTGCAAATAATGAATGAACCAAGAAAAGCTACCTAGATATTTAACAAATAATTCTCTTCCTATCCCCTGAATTGATACAAATCTATTCTTCAGTATCTTATGAGTATCAAAATCAATAGCTGAATACATCAACATGTTTGTTTTCTCTGGATTTTTGTTCAAATGAGGCCAGAATAAGGATTATACGCGGTTTGTACAGGCATAACGGGGCCATATGGATTGGCCGTAGCTCCATAAGGGTTGGCAAAAGGATTTGCAGTCGCTTGTGGTTGGGGAGGAGTCATCATCATGTGGTGGTAGTGTTGCTGCTGCTGTTGTAACGTGAAAGCTTGTTGCTGGTTTGCCATGGCTGCCATCTGCACATTTGTAGGGGCAGCCACCATGTTGGAGACGTAGAACGGGTCGTACCCTACATTCTGCATCATGGGAGCCACCGCCGGTGCAGGTTCCCATGGATTATAGCTCACATTTTGGCTGGTTTGTCTCATTGCATCATCGTACAAACTATCTAGCGTAAGTTTGTCGAGTCCTCCAGCCTAGAATTTATAAAAGTAGGAAGCGTCAGCATAAGTATGGCTCTTTATACACGTGAAGAAATATCTAAGCCCGTGCATCTAAATCTTCTGCGTTGATACTCATTGTACTTATGAAATTATGGATTTAGATTTAATATTCATAAAAAACTTCACATGCATATCTGGAATTCGTAGTTTTGAGGCGCTATGGCTGTGCAACACCTAGCCTTTTCCTACGTCCATAATTGTTACTTTTTCTTTGGTCTTCTCATTTTCAAGCATGCATTATGTTAGCCACCAAATTAGAGATAGTGAGACTATAATATTGTCTATCACAACACGATTCATTCAATTTTCTAATCAATAGGCACTGATTAAACGCAACGAAATGAGAAAGATGTGTATTTGTACCATTTTACTAGCAGTAGTGGCATTCTCATTCGAGCTGGGCGCTTCCACAAGAGCCAGTTCCCAACCGGAAGTTCCATTAGTAAGATTTGAACCAGTTGAAGCCGGTGGATTGGTAGAGCCTGTGACAGCACCAAGTGTCAGAATTTCCATCTCGGGGACAGGGGCTTGGGCGAGTTAAGAACATTTCAAGGTTTGGTGCAATGGAGTTGAAACACTTACCAATTGGTATGATGGCCAACGCCAAAGAATTTTTCTCATCTAGTTCTGCAACAGCTGGGGAAGGCTCGTCCAAAGACTACCAAGAACAAACATAAGGCTTTCAAATATGCAATCATACAGTTAAATACAATAAGGGCATCAGACGATAAATGTCTTGAAATTATTACCAAAAGATCGGCAGGTACTGCTGGAGGCGCTTCTGTTTTAACAGGTTCCGGCTTCGGTTCAGGTTCCTTTTCAGGTTCGGGTTGAGGGGGAGAACGGGCGCCAGCATCTTCGACCTCTGGGTCCTTCTTGTACTCAATAGCTAAAACAACTTTGGGTTCCTGGAGAAATAAATTGCATTGAAGTTTCAAATTTCATCGGAGTAAAACAGATAAGTTCATATCAAATTCAAGTCTAACCGCTACCGTTATCGAAAGATAATTTTCGCATGCCAAGGGCCTTGTTAAACATAATTAAAAATAAAAGCATGCTGTCAATGTTTACTAGCTCCATCCAGATATAATTGACGTTTATCAAAGGTGTTAGGAGATTTCTTACCGAATCTCTCCGCACTGAAGAAGCTCGTGGTGCTTCTCTCACGTACTCCTCCATGGCTTGTAAAAATGATGCAGGGGGCTTAATTATAAATAAGATGCAAAAAGGATTAGGGGAACATCTGCAATGGCAATTAGAGAAACTTGCATATATTTTCCAGAAAAATTCTGTTGTACCTGCTCAATTTTAATAAATTTCTCGCCACGTCCCACGTCAATACTTTTACATATTTCATAAAACTCCGAAAGCGCTTCCGCCTACAAATAAATGGGAGATATATCAGGGATGGCAGCTAAATCCTAAAAAAACATGGGCGCTATAAATGTTTTGATGTATTAGCTGGCTGTGCAATTAATCCCTCAGGCTCATACCTGCTGACCAGCCCTGCGGTATATATCCAGAGACCTAAGAGCATCATTCCGTTGCATCTCAAAGAACTGTTGAGAAAATAACTCGGTTAGCCTTTATTAATTATTATTGAGGAAAAATAACACTTTAATATTGCCAAAAGAAAAGACTAACCTTGTCAACTAAATTAACTGTACCATCACTGATAGCATTGTAGATTTTAATGCTTTCTGAAGCAACCTATCAAAATAATAATATGCAATCAGACAGTGCGAAAATAAATACGTGAATCGCTTCTGATAAATCTATAAGAACAGATTACTTACCATTGAAAGTGCTAAGTGAACCACAAAATTGTGGAGAGATGCCCCTTGTGGCTGCATAAAAGTTTCATGATCATAAATTTGAGCACTATGCATATGCCATCTTAATGAAGAACATTATTTTCACTGTAGCAACCATATTGAACTGATTATGAAGAGTAACGTACCTGACAGCCGACAATACGATACAGAAGTTGCTGTAAGGCTGGTAACTGTTCAAGCAACTCCAGCGTGTCCAAATCTTTAGTTCTCTACAATAAATGCATTAGAAGAACATAAGAAATTCCCAACATTTAATGTTTCACTTAAAGATAAGAAGATTGATACGGAAAGCAATTGGATCCTCGCAATATAGAGTAACAATTGTTACAGAGTAATATCCATAGACACACACAGGTGTCACCAAGAGATGGCCTAGTACTGGAGATCCCAAGTTCGGATCCCTAGAGAAACACTTGGCGTGGCTGCTCCAACCAAGGACGGAAAAATTACCTTAGTCACTTGACTTGCGGGCTAGATAAGGGTATCCAGTCGATTAGTAGAGGTGCCCATAAGTTGGCCAGAAAAAACGATATAATACACACGCACATATATGCAATAGAACACCCTTAAACTAACTAATGGCAGAGATTATGGAGAGTGTTTCTCTCACCGTCCGATCGGTCTCCACATCGTATTTCAGAACTCGAAAACATTCCAGCCTCTCCTCCAGGAACAAGGCATATGCACGCACCCAAGCAGAGTAATCCCAGGCTGAATAGTTTATCAGAACAATTATCAATATTGAAGGAGATCATCAACTTCCTGTAATAACAAAAAAGGTTGATCATATGCATACCATTTGGACTAGAGTCATCTTTGAAATGAGCCATGTTAAGCATGCGATTTCTGCTGAGGCCATAGTTGATAAGTTCCTCGTGGAATGTGGGGTCTACCTCTCTTAAAGCACGGTGAATCACAATCAATGTTTTTAGAGCAACCTGTTAACCGACGACAGTGAAAAATGAATCAGTAAAGGTTCTTTATGTGTCATTTAGGAGAGGATTTAAGTGATGATTATCAGGAAATCAAGGTTACTTAAAGCACAATCAGGTTATATGCTTGATGCATCAATGTGAAACCAAGATTACGAAAACAAAGCAAAATGAGACTTAAAATATACCAACACTTGATTATCAACATTATCCCTCAGCTTTAGGAGTTATTCACAAAAGAAAGACTATTTCTACTTCACAAGTGAAGCTAAATTGCAGAAAAGAATGGGCTTATAATCTGATCTGTTTTAACCAATGAAATAAGGCCAGTGGCTATCATGTATCGGTATACCAAAATAACTAATATACAGCACAAAAACTGTTGTCTATTTGTCTCATAATATGCTCAACATAAGGCTCTTAAATATATTGGATAGAGAGGGACACTCGAGATCTTCAAGGGGTCTCCATAGTACCTTAGTCACGTCCATGTTCTTTGAATCATGAAGCTATGCTGTAAGTCACCGTATACTTTAGAACTTCACACTGTCCATCTTTTTTTAACTCATTGCCACCTTGATCCCCCACTTGGGGTACACCAATTTGAGCTCATTTGATACTTAGAGCAAAGGTGTACCATACTGGTACCTTAGACCAACCAAGATTCTACAATAATAGCTCTCCGCTATATATGGCAGTTGAAATGTGATCAATTTCTATTAAAAACAGTAACCAACTGAAGCTCAGTAATCAAATGATATGCAAGAATAAATCAAGAGGTGAGAATCTATGTTGCATGACTGTTCAAAATCCTTGCCGCACCCATGTAAACATGACATGGTTGTAGGATGGAATCCACATCAGATTTGGTCAACTCGTCTTGGATGCTTTGACTACATCTGCGTGAGAGAAGTAGAGATTGATTGGGTATTTTGTTTGATTTGTAGGTTTAACTATATGATTATACAAAGTATGAGATCGCCATGCTATTTCACAAGATACTCTATGAATAAAATATTAGCTATTGCTAAAAAGTTAAAAGTTTTTAGCTTTAGATCAATATCTTTAATTAGTTGAAATAAATACTTTATATGTCTTAATATATATTTATTGACTGTATCCCAGTACCCATATCTGCACTCAGAACCATACCCCCAAAAAAGCTACGTGATGAAGAGTCCAACCTCTAGATCCATACCCATATCGGGTACCCGCACCCGAGTCCGACCAACACACGTCAGGACCATCTCATGATCCACGAAGTCGCATTACTGTTGGCATTGCTCTATATGGACATGGATACAGTAATGCTGCAGGATCAATGCTATTCTATTGAGGATCTTAGAGTAATAACTAATAGACCCCTTAACTAGAAATTTCTAAATAAAAAAAGAAAAAAAAAAAAGAGGGACCCTTTTGAACAAAGAAGAGAAATTTTTTTCATTTTTCTTAAGAACAACGGACTGACTGCCCGAATAGATGAGGTAGTACCTTTAGCTTTGAGGCCTAGCCCAATGGAATAGTGTGTACGAATCCTATCTCATCCAACCATTAAAATAGGAAGCATTTATTCTTAAAGGGAAGTTGTTGCACTGAAAGTGACAATCATGTGCTTTTTCACTTCAGTCCAACAATGAAAACCTGAAAGCTAATGAACTGGGGACTGATACCCCATTTAATGTATATCAATTTTGGCTTGCATAATTTGGCGAAAATAATGTAATAAAGCGGCATTTATGGGACTGTAACTCAGTTAGGCAAAATAGCCAGCTTACAGGCTTGGTAACTACACAAAATTCCCTCACATTTTCTGGCCACTTGCAATGCATGAAAAAGAAGAAACATTGAATGAATATCTATCTTGAAGTGTTCACAGATAAAGCCGTCTGAGAATTTTAACCCAAAAATTAGAGAAACCCTCCTAACCGTGAACTATGTAAGGTAGTTGTTCTTTATCAAAAATAATGAGAAGAGATAAACTATGAAGAGCAAAAGCAATATATGAGTAGTGAAAAATAAACAAAATGGAAATTCTCTTACCTAAAGGAAGGATTTCTTTTTACCCCTCCCAAGGAGCTCCACTTTTTTGCTCCCGACTTGAACCTAAAACCTTAAGGTTGGAGGCGAAGGGTGCTTACAACCTGAGCAACCCCCTCTAATTATTAAAAGAAGGATCATTGGAGGGATTTAATATTTCTCTTACATTAATGGAGGGATTGTTAGAGGGTTTTAAACTTTCCAAGAAGATTGATTACAGGACAAACTTATCAAGAATTTATCTTTCATGAAGGGGTGCTACTGAATTGAATTATTAAGCTTCGCAGGTACAGAACTATAAGCACCATAAGGCAATAGATCAGCTGGAAAAAGTTAACAAAATGAATATTTTGTCCTCCCCTTAATGGAGGAATTGTTCGAGAGATCTAACTTATTTTCCCGAAAGAACGTAATTTTAGTTAATTTCAGGACCTGCGGGGCGAAAAGCAGTTAACAGTGCCTCCTTGTTTCTTATGCCTACCTATAGAATCTTTATGGTAATTTCTGCAGTTGTAAATAAGAAACAACAATAAAATTAACGGACTTCTCCAAAACAATATTTTGAGAACTACTGCAATTGATCAGTAAGGAAAGTGCTTCTCTTGAATTTATATTTCACGAAAAAGATGCAACAGAATTGAATTTACTGTTCATACCGCCCAATTATGTGTCTTTGACAATCTTCTCGCAAGCGCATGAATGCAGTATGCAACATCAGCTCGAGGCCTGGTAGCCGAGATGGCAGAAAAAATGGCTGAAAATGAGAACCAAAAAATTCTATCAAGACCCATTCTGAGTGCAGTTTATTGCTATAATTTGCATGTTACATCTCCATAGCATGGTGATCTAATGCTTACCTCTTATGTACTTCTCTTTTGCTGGCTGTTCCACATGATTTGTTGCCTTAACTATAGCAATATCCAATTCCTGAAGAAACATTAAGAAAACAGGTATCATATGAGCATTCAAATAGGACGTACAACGAGAACAAGCGGCAAAAATGCATATCATTACCTTATAGCCACTATTAATTTTAGCTAAACTGACAGTGGTTGTATCCTTGAGTGCTCCAAGGGTTTTTCTTAAGCTGTTCTGCGTACCTCCTCCCGACATTTCTCTCTTCACGGCTTCCAGAAAGCAGTGGCTATAATAATAAGCCTACATCAAATGAATTCAAATGTACCATAATGAAACATTTCTTCAACCATCTATAATATAATTCCAGAATAAGTAACAGTATGTTATTCCTTAAATTATCAGATAAGAACCAATTTCAATCCAGCACCCTATATGCAAGTCAAATCTTTGATATGGTATTCATTTTACCAGAAGATCGAAACACCCTATATCCAAGTCAGTCTAATTTTGGTGAATCTAAATTAAAAGATCCAAGATTTGAAAAAGAAATTTGCTCATCATATCTGAAACATAAGTGCTAGTGAAGTCACAAAGGCTTGTGAACTGATATCTAAAACTTTTTGTAGGCGAATTTTACATCTCAAGAAACAAAGGCAAAGTTATGCACCTAGGAATCATCTGATAAGCTCAAAGAAGAACAAAATCATATACAACAAGAACATTTTAGTCAGCACCGCCAAAACTTAAAACCCAACAAAAGATTTATTCCAAGAACCCATAAAGAATCAGGCTGCACATTGACTCAAAACACTTCATAATCAAAGATCCAACAAATTCCCAACAATCCCACAACCAAATCGGCCAAAAGGGTATCTTTTTGAGGAACCCAAGTGTGTGGCCTAGAGGTCATGAAGTGGGTTGAAAATCTGATGTCTCGGTTTCAAATCCCAGCAAACATATAAACACTAGGTGATTCTATCTATATGACCCAGCTTTGGTGGACAGAGCCTGGAAACCTGGTATCTGATATCTGTTGTTGTTGCTGGTGGGAAGTAGTATCTTCTTGCAAACAATTAAAAATCAGAAAGGCAAGTCTGAAACATAACTTCATAATCAAGGATTCAACAAACTCAAAATTCAATTTTTACACATCAATACCTCAAATGTTCAGCTCAATCAATAATCCCCACAACCAAAAAAGGCCAAAAGAGCATCTTTTAATGAATGAATAAAAATCAAAAAACAAGTCCGAAACTCAACTTCATTGTCAAAGATCCAATAAACTCAAAATTCAACATTTACTCATATATATCTCTAAAAAAATTTAGCTCAACCAATAATCTTACAACCAAGAAAGACAAAAGGGTATCTTCTTACAAACAAATAAGAATCAGAAAGCAAGTGCGGGAAACAACAAAACAATCAAAGATCCAACACACTAAAAATTCGATCTTTACTCATTTACACCACCAAAAATTCAGTCCAACCAAGAAAGCCAAAAGGGTCTCTTCCTAGAACAAACAAAATCAAGAACCAGGTCTGAGACTCAACAATCAAAGATCCAAGAAACTTTACTCATTCAACCTTTACCCTTTCATACCTCAAAATTTAAGCTCAATCAATAATCTCACAACCAAGAAGCCAAAAGGATATCTTCTTAAAAGCAAATAAAAATCAAAAGGCAAGTCTGAAACTCAACTTCATAATCAAAGATCCAAAAACCCCAAAATTCAATCACACTCATACCTCAAATATTCAGCTCAACCAAGAACCCCACAACCAAGAAAACCAAAAGAGTCTCTTCCCATGAACAAATAAAATCAAGAAACCAGGTGTGAAACTCAACTTTGCAATCAAATATGAAACACACTAAAAATCAATCTTTACTCATTCATACCTCAAGTGTTCAGCTCAACCAACAACCGCAAAACCAAGAAAGCCAAACGGCTCTCTTCCTATGAACAAATAAAATCAAAAACCAGGCTTAAAACTTCATAAGCAAAGATCCAACAAACCCAAAATTCAATGTTTACACATCCATACCTCAAATGATCAACTCAAACAGTAATCCCACAACCAAGAAAGCCAAAAAGGTATCTTCTTATGAACAAAAAAGAATCAAGAAAGCAGGTTTTAGTTGAAACCCGAGTGAAGCTGAAGAATTACAGAGAGAAATTTGAGGAGAAAGGAAATAGGACTACAAGGAGAGGGTGGGGGTGGTCTTTTTTGGTGGCCTGCAGAGAAGAAAAGTCTACAACAATGAATTTGTTTTGGTTGGCGGTCGGCGTCATTCACCATTTATTTTTTTATTGCATTTCTTGAAGTTGAGCATTTGGGGAGTAGTATTAAATTTCATGTATCTTATAGTGTACACTCATAATTGTACATGTTTCTTATGAGTATTCTCTACCCTTTTTCTATTAATACATTCATACAAACTGGCTACAATATCTTATTTCGAATGTTAACTCAAATGAACTATTATTGGAATTTATTCAAACTGTAATATACGAGTAGCGAGTGAGAAATTAACCTTTCTCTCTCCCTCTTTTCCTGTGGCAGTGGGTCATTTCTTCCATATAATGACATTACCTTCCATATATATCTTCCAATCTTTGAGTGCCCATTTAGTAGTCAAAGTTTGCTAGCGTGCATATTTTAGGTAAATTAATAACTTAGAATGCAAAAAATTCATTAATATTAACTCAAATGTTATAACAATTTTAATTTTTTTATTATTCAACACTTTTAATGGGTAATTGGTATTTTAATAAAAAAATTTAGTCTTAAAAAGAGTAGTTCAGTGTACTCAAGCTTCTGAAAAGATCAGATTTTATTATATACAATCTTATCTTACCTTATATTTTTATAAAGGTCTGCAAAGATGTCGGACCATAAGAATCTATTTGATCAAAATATATTTTTAAATTAATTGATTGTCAATGTCGTATATCACAGAGATCAAATTAGAATTTTTTATTTTTAATAAAATTTGTATTCACAAAAATATGATAGCAAAACAATTAAAAATAATTTTTAGAAAAAATAGTAAAACAAGTGCTTCAAAAGAGAAGCCGCCAAAGTCGAGCACAATGCAAGATATTTCTTCTTCTTAGCTTATCAATAGCTTAAAAAATTAAAATTTAATTTAAGGTAAAGAAAATTCTTTCCCCCGCAAGAGAAATGCTTAAATTAAAGATACTTAAATAGAAGGCAAGTTCTTAGTCTAAGTTGAATTATTGCTATAAACTAATGTTGTTAGAAGAAAAATGGCACTACAAGAAATTAGATTCTACCAAAAGTACAGAAGCAAGACATCAAATTTAAAGTTTGATGTGAATAACAAGGATTGAGGCTAATGTTTAGGCAAAGAAAATTAAGGTCAGTCACTATATACCTTTATTAAAGATCTATTCTCAAACATAAAATATATTTTCAAAATGTTCCACAAAATATCTTAGAATGTTATTTAATTTGAACGATGAGGAAATACATAAATGTCTAGTGTAAAGGTATAAGAGATTGGCGAAAGGTGATTTCAAAAAAAATAAAGGTTGACCGAAGAAATATTAATGAGAAGTGACTATAAAGAACATGACACAATTGCAACCTACTGAAGACATGACTTTAGATAAAAAGACATGAAAGTCATTAATTATAGTAGAAAGTTTATAGGTATGAGGGCGTCTATACTACTAGGTAGAAGTGCATTGCCTTTTTGTCCGTGTTAGTAATAATACTCTTAATAGTTTCTAATTAATCCTTAGAGATTTGTTACTAGATGTTGTTTTGTGTAGTTCAACTATTATATTATGTAGTATAGTATTGTGCTCAGCTATTTTTGTTACTATATATTATTTCTTGTACTTTCATTATTTTTTTTTTATATTATTTTTTGTCTTAAGCCAAGGGTTCACGAAAAACAAAGATAGAGGTAAAATCTGCATGCACTTTATTTTATTTGGACTCCACTTTCTAGTTCTACACACTTTACATGGTGTTATTATTATTGTTTAATAGAAATTAAAATACCATTATAATAGAAATTAATAACAAAAATCTAAACAAATCTTCACATATAAATAATCTATTAAAAATAAAATTAAATCTAAACTTTATTATTGTTGTTAGATAAATATAAAAATAAATAATTACTTCTAAATGGATTAAAAAGATATATGGCAGTAAAATTCTTCCATTTAACAAATCCAAAAGTTGTCAGAATACGGTAAGCGTACGTCTAACTGTCAATATTTTCTTTGTACTACTCTTGTCGATTCCAAAAATTTATCATGAAAAGACTTACCGGATATAAAATTTAAAAAAAAAAATTATAATTTTTATTTTAAAAAATTATCTTTTTAAATAAAATTAAACCTATAAGAATAAAAGAGTAATTGTATCTTTAAAAAGTTATCAAATAATAAAAAATTAAACTGACTTAAAAAACGATATAAGGAATATCTTATTTCAATTTTTGTGAAAAATTATATTTAAAATTTATATAATTTAACTAGAATATTGCAATGATGAAATTTGAAAGACAAAATTATGATTTCAGTGAAACTGAGGGTTTAATATTTTAATGGACATGATTCTGCTTCCTATGGCTACTTTGGAAGGAAAATGTCAATATGGGTTTAAATCTTTTTCTGTTTCATGATAAATATTAGACTTCAAATTTCAAATAATTGCAATTTATGGTCATTTGTAATATTAATCCAGAATGTATATATAAATGTACCAGTTAATACATATGAGTTACAATTAACAAAGTGGTGTATAGAGGGCTGAATTTAACCTAAAGTTTGCTCTTTTTAATTAATATTGTTTAGTTGAAATTATATAAATTGCTTTTGAAATAGCCATTTTTTGACACAGATTAGGCGTAATTTCAATTAATTCTACGAGATACATGTTATCTCAATTCATCAAAAATAGATATTAGTTAGAATAAATGAAGGACATAATTACCACATTAGAAAATTAAGAATTCAAACAAAATTTAATAGCCATTTAGAATATTTAAAATTGAAATATAAATTGAAAATTAAGAATTCGCTAAACTAAAATATTGATCGAATTTAAACATAAATTACACATAGAAACAGAGAATCAATTTTAAGGTTTTGCTTGTTGAAAAGATACATTACTGGTGCCAGAAATTTTACGAAAAATATACAAAAAAAAAAATCAGTTAGGTTGAAAATATTTAAAATTAAATATATATTCATAATAGCTAACATTTAACTTCTTTATTCCATATAATATTTCTACGAAAAATGTATAATTACTCATCGTTCGTTAAAAATGACTTCACTGATTAAATATCAAATGGAAGCAGCTAAAAGTACTCATTTCAAAGTCATTAAATTATTATTCATGAGTGAAAAAAAGTTATTAGATATTAATTGGGTAACAAAAAAATATTTGAGGCATAGAGAACAAAAACCAGCATCCCTTTAATAAAGAAATATTATAAAAAAACAAAAATAAGACAGCTACATGATTAAATGAATATAAAGTACTAATCTTTATGCTCTGGTGGCCAATTAGTGTATTGTTCCATTTTCAACAAGTCATTAGTCCTCCTAAATCAATAATTGAGCAATAAACAAATAACAGATAGTCCTAATTATGAAACATAAGTTTTTTCTTCTTTTTTTTTTTTTTCACTCGACGTCTATTATAGAAATTCAATTATATTGAAAGGATAAAATATTTTCTAATAAAAAAAAAACTTCACATCTAATAAGATTCGAAGCTAAATATTTAATTAAAAATAAAAAAAAAATTATAGGCTTCATATAAAAGTATTTGATAACTAGATTTCCACCGGCAAAAAGTTGTTAAAATAATTTAATAAAAAATATCTAAACGACCCTATTTAAACATTAAACAAATGATTTAACATAAATTAAAAATAAAAAAAACACACAAATGTTGACTCCACTTTTATGACATTTCTTTATTTCATTTTTGAATGTTTTCTTAGTGGCAGTGGACAACATAAAAGTTTCTATCTTTTGTTTCTTTTTCAAAAGCAAAAGAGCATATTTTCCTTGTATTTTGTACCACATTAATAACATATTTAATAAAATTTTATAAATAAAATTACATAAAATTAGTAGGGTGTATACATTGGTAGAGCTAAAATTTTGACAAAAAATATATTAACTTTCTTCTTATTTATATTAAGAGTGTATAAAATTTAATGTACACTCATGATAATTAACATTTAACTTCTACCCATAACATAATTTTAAGTGAAGGATACACACCTAACCACCGTTCGCAATATGTGGCTCCATCCAAAATGTAATACAAACCTTACTTCTACTTTTATAAAATAAAAATGTTATTTTCAATACTCTCTATATTCAAATTACATGTATTTTATAATTATTTTTTTATAAAAAAAAAAAAAAAAAAGAAGAAGAGATTTTAGTGTCTAGATGTTAAAAGGAACCTAGAATACCTTTTAGTTGTCAATTTTGAATTTTATTGAATCTAGAAGTTAGCATCATGTTGTGAATTGTTACCAACTATACTTTCCAACTTAATCTTGAAGTCAGTTACTATTACCCATTGTTCAA
>JBDJHY010000102.1:3065461-3076172 GCA_039654485.1 Withania somnifera | reverse complement strand
TCTGACTTGTGATATATTTGACCATTGTGTGTTTATTTTATAAGGGCTCCTTAAAGGTTAAAACTTAGATGATCAGTGATTGTGTGAATTCATATTGGGCATTTGGAATGGGATATGATGCATCTAGACTCGAACATGGTGTTTCAGTGTTGAGAGGAATGCTTTGCTATTATAAAAGGCCTATTAATTATGGATGTGGGGACAATTTTAAGTTATGGGCAATGAAAGACTATGGTGTCAAAAGAAGAATTGCATGAGATACGAGATATCAATGGTATTGGTTCAGCCATACCACATTATATGTTTGCAGATGATGATAAGTTTTTTGTTGTCGTGATACTGTAGCATGGACATCCAATATACAGATAGTTTGATCTCTCCAACTTTACTTATTTAATAAAGATTGCCAATACATGGATAGTCCCTCTTTGGACCATTGGATTGGGTTTTGGTTAAGCGTATTCTCCTCTATCTTATGGTGTGATAACATTGATGTTGCTTATCTCTCTCCATCAATCCCGTGTTAAAAATGGACTTTCATTCAGTTGTGTAATGTGTTCAGTTCCTCTCTTCAAAGGATCAAGTCTTAGATGTACCTATTTAATAAGCCTCTCTTTCAGACTCGATTTCCATTTTGCGTGACAAACTCCGTGTATGTCTGTGGTCATGATCATCCAAATCAAGACACTTTGACATTCTCCTTAAGGAACCAAAAGGGATTTCTTGACAAAAGAAGCTACTTTGAGTTGAGGGGGGGTAATGGTTCTAACTTCTTCGTTATTTGAATTTGTTGCAACAAAGAGACATTTAACTTGGGATTATCAAAAATATAAATTGTTAGCTGCGAGTTATTTAGCAATCTAAGTTCCTAATCAATTTGTTTCTTACGTTGATATATAGCTATAAATAGTAACTGTTTCAAACTCCACTTACTTGGAGCTATTAAGAGTAAGAGTGTAACCATTGAGGGATCAAAATTACTAGTTTTCCTGTGTAACTTCTACCCTGGGTATTTTCCATGTATTTGTAAATTTATACTTTGATATTTATCTTTTGAAGTCATTGGTCTCTTGACCTAAAATGAACTTGGCCTAGCTAGTTGACCAGTTTTTCTTGGCCTTAATGCTTATCTAATAAAAATCTGAGGTTCATAGTACTACTAACTAGGACCTCATTTCACAAGGAAAACCTTTTTAGATAAAATTTTCACTTAGGCATGACGCATAAGTTTAGTACCATTTAATTCAAGAGACAAAACTTTTTGGAAAAAATTGCATGTAGCATAAGTTCATCAGGCATAACTTGTACCTTGATGCATAAGTCCAGCACGCGTAACTTATGCCTTGGGAGTATAAATTCAGTAATCTGAATTTATCAAAGCGTAAAGTTTTATGTCTTATAAGAAATAACTTGTGCCTTAGGACTCAATGATATGAATTTCGTAACGCATAATGTTCTAAAACTAAACTAACGCTTTGGGGAAATAAGGTTAGTATATGATTTAAAGCATAATGTTCTAAAACTGTATTTATGTCTAATAAGGTATAATTAATCCGTGCTTAGCGAAACTTTTTGCCTTACGATTTTTTTCTTTTTTTCTCAAATATTTGAAGTATATTTATCCACATTTTTACTACTTTTAAGTTTTGAAGGACAAAAGTACTCAAATATAGTGACATTTCTATGAATGACCCTAAACAGTTGAAACCCCATCATCACCACCAAATATCCCATTTGAGACAAAGTTTCCAGAAGCTTGAAACTCAAAATATTGGTCCATATTACATCAAAGCCCGTATTTAGTTGAAAGGTAGCCTGAACCCATAATTTGGCTATTGAGTTTAATGATTCGATTTATTGATTTACCATTTCGGATATCAATCTACTAAACTATAATTATTAGGTTATCGGGTCAGGTCTCAATTTGGCTAAAATCTTAATCGAGTAACCGATAACCCGATAAGTCCTTTAATTAATTATACTTTTACCCCTCACTTTAATTGACTTAAGAGTTAAAGGAGTTGAGATTCACATTTTAAAGGTTCTATTCATTTTCATTTTTCAGTTCTCATTTTTGGTAGGATTTCTCTATCTCTCAATTTTCTTAGAAGTTGTGTTCACTTCACAATCACGATTTTTCGGCCTTCAAGATTTCATTAATTTTTCGAAGCATTGTTTCTACATTTTCCCACTTTAGAAGAAAAAAAGTTTGTGTTTTGGTTTTGAATTCTATGTGTATCGGCTACAAATATGTATTTTAATCTTTCAATAGTCGAATCATTCAGGTTAAATTGCCTTTGAGTGATTGAAATGTTCATGATTAACATGATAACCGAACTGATAACGATCATAATCAATAAATCAATATCCAATAAATCAATACATTAATAATTCTATAATAATTTAGCATGTCAACAAACCGATAAACTTTAAACACTAAATAAAACAGACTGATATGGAGCCTTACTTCGAATGGAATATTAAAAGTTACGAGTGACCGGTCACTAAAACATATCTTAGTGTTTCAATTCATTTTGAAATTGTATACATTAGATTTTCATTACATAATAAATGAATGATTGTTCATATATCTAAAAGGGTAAACAACTTAACCCCTTCGACAGCACAAAACAATACCTTACATCAAATAATTTTTTAAAATACAAATAATTAAAAAAAAAGTATGATAGTCGTCTTCTTTTCTTTCCTTTTTCTCCCTTTTGTAATTGAAGTCATAGTGCAACGTAAATTTATTGTATGTCACACCCCAATCGACTCCTATACTCCAAGAAAACTTGTGCAGCACCATAGTGTGACAATGCACCTAAAATGACAAATACATGAAATATTTGATGACTATGACCAGCTAGGTCAAAAAATCCAGGCATCCATCTCTCCGGGATTCGTGTTATATAAAATATAGTCCCGATTAAATAAGACAACGCCATGGCCAACTCATACGCTAGTGTGATGTTCCTTTCAGGCTCGTCCCACTTCAGTATTACAGCATGGATCGCGGGTATCAGGCCAAAGAATCCCATAGACATGAACAAAATAGCTCGAAATGATCGATATTTCCCGGTCGAAAACACGGGGTATAGGAGGGTAGTGATGGTAAAAATTCCCATGATTGTGATCCCACTTAGGTACACAATTTGCCAATGTGGTGAACATTGGAATATATAGTAAATTGGTGGAAAAAATGAAGTAATTATCATGACTGTGATTCCAACATAGTCCATTCTCAACAAGAGGATGTTTAGTTTGTGGGAATGGCAAGAGAAAAGGTGACAAAAACTACTTGAAAGTAGACAAAACATTGAACCAACTAAAAATACATAAAATGGCCATGTTGTTTCATTTTGTAACCTATTTGTTGATATCATCATGTGATCCAATTGTAACTGTTGGTCCTTCTTCAAATCAATTAGTCTAGATGGACCCTGAAAAAAAAAAACTATATATTAGGGAAAGTCACAAATTTGTTCGATCGGCTAAAACTATTTACAATCACTAATTATACATTATCTATTACACATTTACCAGCTATTTCTATCGGGCAGACGACTATTTAAGTTAATTTCCCTGGCTTACCTTTAATACATTAGGCTGCTTGATCGAAAATAATAATAGCCGAAGCCGCTTATCAAAAATACAAAAGACATACACTAATTATGTGTATATTATTATACATCAATATATACAGAGCATATATTTATTGGCTATTATTTTGATATTATCTATATTAACACGTAATAGTCGTCTACCAAAATAATAGCCAACAAATATATGCTCTGTATATATTGATGTAGAATAACTTGTCATTCGAACTTCATTATTCAAGTTAATTATTAGTTCATGTTTGTTTATACATAAGAAAAAAATAGACATTATTGTTCATGTATCATGCTATTTTCTTTTCTTTCCTTTTATAGTACGATATAAGAAAATGAAGCTATTCAAAAAAAAAATTGAAAAATGACTCACCTGAAAAAATTCCTTTGAATTATTGGAGACACTTACATCACAACTCGTGGGAAAGTTCCTGAAAGATTGAATCAAAATTTAATAAATTAATTATCAAAAACTGACATAAAATAATCATACCTTTTTTTTCATCTTTTCCTTTTTAAAAATAAAATAAAATGTTATGACGCTATATAAATTCCCAGAAATTAGTTTGAGGGTGTGACAATGACTTTAATGAAGCTCAGACCTAGAATATGTTTATTATAAATTTTACATGAAAGTCAGCCCCCCCGCCCAAAAAAAAAATAAAATAGCATAAATAAATGAGAAAGTATTTATATATAAAATGTAGTTGGGAATTCAAGCATCTAACGATTTGAAAAAAAAATATATATATTTTAAAGATAAGCAATGTAATGCACGAAAATGAATTTAAGAACTCCAATACAAATACCTTTAACTGATGGACGAAATTACATTCAACTTAGGGGATTTATTTAAATTTCCTTTAAAAGAAAATTAAATTATTTTAAGATAATCAAAATTATATTTATGTATATATACTTAAATATCGACTCCGTCGATTAATTTATATATTTACTTTTTAAATTTTAATTTTTAATTTTTTTTAATGAAACTTTTGACTCCAATTCCATCATTACGTATACCAGATAAGAAAAAAAAATGTAGTTGGGAACTTGATGACCCGCCATAATAGCATATGCTAAAAATTAAACTACTAACATTTAACCAACTTTTCATCTATTTATTAAAATGGACCCCTTTAGGCTGGCTGTCTTTTTTAGCTGTCACTAGGATTAGCTCTAGAATCTAGATATATTTCAACTTCTTAAAATAAATTAAAAATTGACTTTTAATACTAATTTAGAAAAGAAAAAGATTTCATAGGTTAGGTGACCTAAATTTATTTAACTTGCCTCAATGTAACACTTAAAAAAAAATTCTCTTTTAAGTTACCTTAAAAATAAATAGCTTAATTGATCGATCAATTACAATTACTTTTATTATAGAATGTTTTTACTTCATTATAAAGTTTTTCGACTTGAATTTAAATTTAATTAAAATTCAATATAAGAAATAGATATTAAGTGAGAAATAATATAATAATAATAATAATAATAATAATAATAATAATGGGATCTCAATGGCTTGAAAGAAATAGGAGGGCCAAAAAAGGTGAAAACAGAAAAAAGAAAAAAGGAAAAGAAAATGAAACAATTATCAATGAAACAAAAAACATTTTCTGGAAACTAGTTATTCGAAGTAAAAGGAAAAAAAGGTAACTGATAGGGAGTTTCTTACTTTGATTTTAAATTATTTAACGTGAATTTAAATTTAGTCAGACCTCAATATGAGTAATTGATCTCAAGATAAATTTTTTTTTTATAAAAATATATAAATGAAAGTGATTTTTTTTTTTTAAAATATAGGCGACTTACCAATTAAACATAGTCATAAAATCAGAGAGTTGAGGCACTTGCACTACATTTGATATGGTTAATACCACAAATAGAGTAAATCCAAGTAAATGCCTGCAAAAATAGAATCAAACAAGTTATTTAGCCTTTGATTAAACTAGGTTAATTAATATATAAACTAAAAATATTAAATAAATATAGAAATAAACAAATATACCTAACTAATCCAATTTTATAAATTAACCAAAAAGAAAAAAACAGATTTTTCTGATGGCCAATTTTCTAGAGAGTTTAAATTTCTAGCGGCAGAAATCTCAGCCGAGATGGAGCTATTCGATATCTGTAATGATGAGAGATAATACGTACCTCGTAAAATTAATCGATTCAGAGAAAATAAAAAAAAAATGAAATGAGAGAGAAGTAGATAAAAATACTTACGTCCAAACATTAAGAGTTTCATTATGCCAACGAAAAATACTGAAAAGAGCTTGTTTAATAGGCCAATTAGCTCTATAATAATTGAGAATAAACTCATTATCCTTCATATATCCTGGCAATTCTTCATAACAAACCAAAGGGTAATTATTATCATAATATTTTTTTATTTTTTTCTCCATATTCTTCTTCTTGCAACTTTTGTTTGCAATGCTTTTCTGATTTTCCTTTTCTTGATTCATATTTTTCCTCTTCCAAACAGACCCTTCAGAGCTTTTGATCATTAGTACTCCTAAAAACCAATGTTTGAAATGGAAAGTGTAAGAAGAAGAATAGAATATTTATAGAGTTTTTTTTTTTTTTTCTTTTTTGGAAAAATAAATGAATTATTTTTAAGACTTTTAACAGTTGGGACAATCAATATGAGTTAGGCCATCAATAACTTCTTTGTCATGTTACTTTGATGAACCACACCCTAAGCCCCCACGTGAAATTAAAAAAAAAAAAAAAGTACACGTGGCATCTAGATTTTTCATTTAATTGGTGATATTTATTATAAGTTGTTTTTTTAACATACAATTGAAAAAAAAAAATTACAATAACCAGATAGAGTGTACCCATAAAAATTTGATTATGGGTATCTACTATCTAAAAATTAAGTAAAATAAAAATTATTCATATTAAAAGGATATTTGATTAAAAATTACCCATATTAATTTTTTTATCTCAATGTAATATTCTACTACTATTTTGTTTCACCTCATTAGTTCTCTCCATATTTATTGAGAAAAAGTAAAGTTGGAAATTAATACTCGAAAATAATTATTATTTTAGCTTATGCTGCGATCAATAAGATAAATAATAAATGTAATGTAGATCTCATCCGTTTCTTTTTAATAGATATAATTTTAATTTTTAGAGTCAAAAAATATAAATTTTAATTAATATTTTTTAATCATATAAAAAAAAGTAATTGTAAATTATAATATTTTTCATATAATTTTTGAATATCTAAAAGTTAAAATATTATGTTAATATAATAGTGTATATTTCTTAGAGTTTTAGTGAGGTGTATTTGATTGACTTGATTGTTTGTCCAATTGTTCTATTATAGTCTCGTTTTTGTTTTTGTTATTTTCTGTACTATCTTTTGATATTATATTATGTATTGTTCTAAATTATTTTTATTTTATGTCCGATTTCTATCGACAATAGTCTTTTTACCTCATATTTGAGATAGTGACACGGACATCCAAATTTCACTTTTTGAAAATATATTAATTTTATCGTTGTTGTATATTAATATAATCTAACTTAATTTTAAAAATTGGTAAAATTAACTCTAAAAGAATAAAACATGTCAACTTAAAAGAAAGGAAGGAATGAAGTAATTTACTAAGTAACCTTATTTATTCGATGTTTCTCGAGAATTGATCATCATTAACAAGAAATATTTCTCTAATACAAGCTTATAGTTGAAAACAATTACCCCTTTGGGCCCAATTTACATGATGCAGTTTGAGTTTGTACATAGTTAAAAAAAAATTCTTAGGATATATGTGGTCTGAAATAATTTATATATTTTTGTGTGGTTATAAATTATTTTATTAAAGATAAAATAAATATTTTAAAATTATATTTTTATTAAATATAAAAAAAATATTCTTTTGATATTTGCCTAAAAGAAAAGTGGTTATATAAAATGAAACACAAGAAGTACTATTTTTTCTCTAAAATTCTTAAAGCAACGGTTATTTGAGCCAATTATTTTTGTCAAAGCAATAGAAGTTAAAGAATTTTATTAACTGCGTTTAAAACTTTAATTTATATTTTTTAAATTATTTTTAACTTATATATATAATATTATTTTTTATTTATATCATATAATTTTTTAATAAAAAATATTTAAACGACCACCTTCGGATTAACGTAGCTATTCCCCTGGTCCAGAGGGAGTTGTAATGAATTATATGTTGCTTTTTAAAAAAAACAAATATTAACTATTTTAAATTATCTACTTTTAGATGGATCAGAGAAAGTATTTAATTTTTTTGGATCGTTATATTTGCAACACGTAGCATTTAGACATCCCATTTAATATGTGACCTTTTTTAATTTAGTAATTATTAGATTCTTGATAGAAAGGAGGAGATATGCATGCAATTTTAGCAAGTAATATAGTATATATATTCAGTGATAGAAGTTAAAAATTTGATAAAATATGTGTAATATTTTTAAAAATTATGTTAAAAATATTTGAAATTAAATTTATATTTGTGATAGTTAATAGTTATCTCTATATACTTTATATGACGAAAGGTGTGTACTAGATCGTTCTTTGTCGAAAATAACCCCACCGTTGTATATTATTTTATATATTATAATAAATATTTTTAAAATTTTTAATCTGACATTTTAAGATGTCCATATTGTGCTTGGAGCAACCTACCTATAATTCAAATTTTAGACATTAAATAAATGTGGAGAATATAATGAAATGATCATAATTATAAGACAAGTAGAGATTATCTTTTATATAACGGTTTTTTGATTGATTTGTTACATTTAAGGATAATGGTAGTTAAGACTTAAAGATTACTATTTGAGTAACTAAAACAGCCAATAGCAAACTTATAACTCTTTCAAAGAAAAAGTTTAAAGTTTAAATTTGGAGTTTGAAAAATAAAAATAAATTACTTGAAATTTAAATATGGAATTATTTTGAAATTTCTTAGTCACTAAGTCTATCTCTAATCTTAGATTGAGCAGGTTTAATATCTATATATACACATAAGAAATTTAATTTTTTTTTATAGTAATTTTTTATCAAGTGAGTTTAAATAAATTCCCTCGCTACACTCTAGATCCGCCTTTCTTTATGCGCTTTCTCATAGCATGAGATTTTCCTTATATAATTGGTTTATTATGTGTGATTTACACGCTATTATATAAAATGAAAGTTACCTTATAAGCAACCTAATAATTTAGCTGATAGTTCCCTTGTTTTTCTAAAAAAAAAAAATTATAAGCAATTTCTTTTTTGAGGATAATGATATTTTCCCTTTTGTGCATTCTATTAGTTAAATGAGATGTTTAATAAAAATAGTAAAGAAATAAACCCTAAAACTAAAATAATCATGAGTTTAAATCTGTAACGTGTGTATTTGAATAGTATCACGTAAATTAAAATAGAAAAAAATATCACTTAGACATGAGTAGAATTAGTCATCATTTACCACCAGAATGCATCCACTAAATATATGCTTACATGCATCTCAACTATTCTACTAAATAGCTTGTAATTCCTAGCGACATATATAGTAAGTCGAGTCATTCTTATCTAAGGGACGTCAATTTAATATTTTTACATATATTGAAAAACTACGCACGCTTGAACCTTGGTATATTCTACTACTTTGAATATGGATATATATATATATATATATAAAGAGTGGGAAATGAGCAATAGGTAGATAATTTGGTTGAGGAAGCTAAGCTAATTTTTAGCTTCAATCAAATTGTAGTGTGAAATATATGTTTCTTTAGGCAATGTTGGAAGGTATAATATTATGAAACTTGTAATATAATAGCAAATAATGATTAGGGGATAATAGTATTTTGAATTTTTGTCCCTTAATTATTAATAATTTTTAATAGTAAATGCTTGTGATATCAGACTATGCACATTTATCCTTTAATTATGTGCACTTTTAGTTTCTTTTGCTTGAGAAAATTCATGAATTTTCAGAATTATTAATTGTCCCATCATGTAAATACCTCATGTGTTATGTTAAGTTTGTATTTTTTTTATTATTATTATTTTATATGTTAGGATGATATATTTCTAAAAATAGTACAAATACCTATATAAAAGGGACCAAAAACATATATTTTAATTAATTAAAAGGTTAAATGTATTGAATCCTTTCAGGATCAAAATTAGATTTTATCAATGACTAAGGAATTAAAACTGATATTAATTATCCCCTAATTACGATTAGCAAAATTATCTTGCGTGGTGGTGAGGAGAAGTGGCTAACAGTTGGAAGACTTTGCTTAATATCTTTCTTTTGTGTTATCGTCAAAGTTAACACATTCATAATTAAGGTTTAAATTTGTGTTAACGTTATTATAATTATCATTTCATAAAAAAGTCAGCCAACTTTACTCAAATACCATAAAAGTTAACTAGTTTTAATTTATAATTAACGCTATATGGTTGTTACTATTTTTTTTTCTTTACAATATTTACTATAATTCTTATTCTTATTTCTTTCGGTTCAATAATACTTATTCATTATTGTTAACTTGACACACATCTTAAGAAATAATAAATAATAAAAATAATTTACTATATCACCTTTTAAATATAAAATCTAATTCTATAAAAAAAATGCATTAAAGAATGAATAGTATTTATTACTAAGGGTAATAGTATTTATTACTAAGGGTAATAGATTATTTATTAATTTTTAAAATTGTGCAAGTATTACTAGACATCTATTTTTAGTATAATGAACAAGTAATCATGGATTGATGAAGTACCTGTCAGTTATTTTTTAAAACATATTTCTTCAATCGAGGATTTATTAAAAATAATCTGTTTCACTCGAGATAAAAATAATGTATACATGCACTCCACTTTTCTCCGAGTTCACTTGAAGGACACATGTAAAACCTACATAGAGCGTGTCTGAGCATATATATACAACATGAATTACCTTGGATGTACTTTTTCGCTCACTTTTGATAACATTAACGAAAGAATGCAAATATCATTGTCTGAAAAGAGAAATAGAAAGAAGAGAAGAATATATAAGAATGGAGGTTAATAGTAGAATGAGAAGTCTTAAACCCTAAAACAATAC
>JBDJHY010000102.1:3053396-3065361 GCA_039654485.1 Withania somnifera | reverse complement strand
AATTTGAAAAACTTCTAAAACTACTTTTCCAAAATTTTCCATTAAAATATGCTTCAATTTTTCATTATTCTAAACTAGAAAATTGTGTGCTTTTGAAAGCATTTTTTGAATTTTTTTATAATTTTCTTGAAATTAAAAAATTTAAAAAATTAGAGATGAAAAACTGAAAATAATTTTCTGTTAATGAATACATCCTTAAAAAGATCTTTAATTATATCCAGCCAAACTGAATCTCTGACATGTGAAAAACTTTTAGTACTGTTCCGTCAAAAGTGGTTGTAAATTGCTTTGACATAAATGATAGGAAAGGGCTGATGCAGTAATCTCAATTGACGAGTCATTCTTGACGATTTCTCATTACTTCCTTGCAAGCCGTCTCTATCAGAGTTTCTGGTTATATCACTCTGGGGAGCAATGCGGACCTAACTTTAAATTTATGGTACTTCGAAACTCGTTAAATTTGATATGAAGAGATATAATTATATAAATAATGTATCGAAATGAATATAAGATGAATAAAACACACCCATAAAATCAAGAAGATAGCTGAGTATTTTAATTTTCAGATAAAACCTTATCGTTTTTTATATTAATATATGTGTTAAACAGCCACAACTCTTGAATTCTGGGTGTGCATGGTGGGGAGAGGTGCCTTCTAACTAACAGCCAACCGATATGGCTGGCAAATAAGTTGTATATGAATTGAGTTGCTGAGCTCCATTTGCATGACTTGGTTTCACATTTCCTAAGCCCATCACTTTCATTATTAGACATTTGATACTAGTTAATAGGAACAGAAAGATGAGCTAGTGGCTGGAACGTTTATTGAATGCCAAAATGTGAACCTTTTGTTGAGCCAAATGTTAGTGCACCATCCCTGTTCATTTATTTGTTTTTGTAAGGGCTCCATTCCTTCAAGTTGTGAGGTAGTTGAGCTTTCATTACGTTAGAAAAATTGGTAAGAATGAAAACAAAGCAGGATCCTATTTATTTCCTTAAAATTACAACTACTTCCTGTCAATCCTATTATCTGCTTTTTAATAGAGTTTTTTTTAATGAACCCTCTACTTAAAGAAACTAATACCTTTTTCAATTGTATGTCACGTCCTTAGTCTTCAACTAAGCACATGTATGGCACTTGACAACTCACTCAAGATCTTGCACCATTTGCTTACGATTTTGCTATGCCAAGTCAGACTAAGACACTAGGGATCGCTAAGAGAATGATATTAGAAATACAAGAGAATTGCTAGAAAGATTTGTATCGAAGAGAACTTGAATATGTTGCTTGATGATTTTAGAAAAGGGGTCAAAAATTACCCATCTACTTTAGTTTAATAGTCAAGTTTACCCTTAATTATACAATAGAACTAAATATACCTCTTCCGTTAAGAAACTTAACAAAAATTAGCTCTCTTTTTAAAGTTTGTCCACTATGGCCTTTTAAAATTGAGTGAGGTGTATGCCACGTGGCATGCCACCTCACACCTGATTTTCATTTTTTTCGTTTTCTCCTTATTAATTAAAAAAATTCTTAATCTTAAAATAAGTTCAACTTCTTCTTCATTATCTCGATCCCAAAATCTCAAAAAGTTCCATTTCTATCATCTCGAGGATAGGAAGAATTTAAGCTTCAAAGTTGTTCCTCTTGAGATTCTTTGCTTTTAAATCAGTGATTCATTAACATAAAAGGAAGAAACAGAAGATCAACCAAACTTCATTTTGTCACAGCCATGTTCTACTAAGCGACAATGCCATGCATGTATCGCTTTCCAGTTTTGGTGTGATCTTTTCAATTAACAATCCAAAGGCACCCTTTATAGCTAGTGCAAAAATTTTTGTCAGACAAATGGTGAGTGATTTCTTATACACTTTGCAAGTGTGATTAAAGCATACATTTTCCTCATTGTACTGCTCAAATGCCTTTGCAGCATAACCCATTGGACTCGATGTGAGATGAGAGAATCAGAGATTTGTGGAGATGATGGAAATGAGATTTTGGGATGGAGATAAATGGAGAAGAAGTGTATTCATTTTTGGATTATGAATTTTCTAAATTGATAAAGAGAAAAGAAAAAGAAAATCAGGTATGAGGTGGCACACTCAAATGCGAAGCCATGTCAGATTTTAAAAAGTCACAGTGGACAATCCTAAAAAAGTGAGATATTTTTATTAAGTTTCTTAACAAAAAGGGTATTTTTGATCTTTAAATTAAATTAAAGTAGATTGGTATTTTTTTATCTTTTTCCCATTATTTTACAAATGGATGCCCTTCATTTATACTACTAGGGTAAAGCGTACATACAAATCTACAATTAAGAACTTCCTCTAAAATTTTCTACTTAGCTAGAAAGTTTCAAGGATCTTTCATGCGTTCTAAGATCTTCATACCTCTATTTCTCTAAAATATTCTACTAAAAATAAAAAAGCAACACTTGTAGTACGCAAAAGACCATTTATCGTTCATTGGTTTTTCACTTCAAGTACTTTTTTCCCCTACATTAACAGGGCGAACTTAATCGGCAAAAGAGTAGTCAAGCTTTGATATCAATTTCATCTAATACCAAAGACAATATGCACACTTATAATCCGAAACTCAAAAGTTACGAAGCCAGTTAAGAACATCATCAAACTGCCCTCCCTTGGATCAGTTGGTGATTGCACGATATGAAAATATCAAACGGATCTCCCAGATAAGCCAATCCAGAGAGTTCAAAAATCTGACAAACCACTGATGATGATAATTTACACTTTTGATCACGTTTGCAAGTTGACATTTATTTTTCTCGCAGTATATGAACCAGAACGGGTTCTGTTGAATGTTACAGCGAAAGAAATTCAACAACTTTACAGCACCGCTTTAGCTAAGGACTTGCATAAAGCTTTTATGTACCTTTAAAAAGTACTGAAGGACCTATCTCATTTTGTAGTCTGTTGAAACAAATGGATGGCCATTCTTTTCATGGCATAATCTTAGCTCATGTAGGTTTTTGACAATCAAAGGAGAAGGGTATTATCCTTTCAATACCCCTAGTTTCTCCAGTAAGGAACGGATTTCAGTGCTGCTACATTCCTCGTCCGCTTGGACAACATTGAGGCTGTCGAATGGTAAAACATCAGATAGCGGGTAATTCCTATTACCGTGAATTAAGCTGCTAGCATCAGTGCATAGTCCTTTCATTATGACGGACTTGCGTAGACCGCCAATTAATCCTTCATAATCCGTGTCCCCACTCTCTCCGACGAAAACCACCAACTTCGACAAGTCCATTCCCCATCGCAGATACAAGTACCTGCAGACAATGTTACAGTCATTTAAATAAAAATCCAAAGTGTCGAAACATACTACCAGTGGACAAATGCTTTCTGCTTTTAAGTTTACTCCCTCAATACACGTACAAGTGATCCCATAAATTCCACAAAAATACAACTGTGTAACTACTCTACAGCTCAAAACCATTCACAATACCACCCAGAATGACAGCAAGGTTATAGCATGTATTTGACTGCAGGGGACGGCAGACCTGGAAACGATATGACCTCAAATTCTCTCTATTCATGGAAAAACATTATGACTAGAGAGTGTTAGACGTGAAGCGTCTTTTCTGGACCCAGATTCTGAACATCACAACCAGCACAGAGCAGTTAAAGCAAGTTCAATAATCATATGCATTACATATTAACTATAAGTTAGCTTTAATTGTCCAGCACCTAAAAGCACTAACAAAATCGTGGTAAGAAGAAACAAAAAGAATTGCATCATTCAGTGTCCCCTCAGAGATATAAGTGAAAGCGTGTAAGCAAATATTGACTACAAATTCAAAATATTTGATGTATATTCTGAACCGTAGATGCATCAATTTCTAAGTCAGGAGGTGACAACTTCAAATAGAATAGTCAGCAGAGATACCCCAGTAACCTTGAGATTCCCAGTAGCCTTCTGGCAGATGGGACTAAAAACATTACCTGAGTGCTTGGGACCGAGATGCCAGTACAGGGATCACATTAATCCTTCTCCCATTTTGACAATAAACAGCATGACAACGAAGTGCCTGAATTCGCATTATTTTTCGAAGTTCTTTAACTGGAGGAACCTGCAAAAGCAACAATCACTTAAAGACGTGTAACTAAAAATCTTATTGACCTGCAATTGCATTACAACATCAGATGCTTGGAGAAAATAGATAGATGTTTTAAAGAATATACAGCACAAGTGTGAATCAATAAGTTGTTTGATGGAGCAGCCAACATAGTGAAAGCAGATTCGCGAAGAAAAAAAAGGAAATTTTTTTCTACTCCACTGAACCATCACCAGGGTGACAGGAAGTGTGATCAAGAGTCAACGAAGCAAAATTAAGAAGGAAAAGGAACACCAAAAAACAGGAGAAAATAAGCCAATTTACCGCCCCAGGTTTGCAGACTTTGAAAGTATAGCAGTAGTCAGCTGAATTGTCTTCGTCCTCAACAACAATGTGTTCATTTTCACCCTTCTTGTCAATGATAGAAGCCGTCCAACGCACCAGAGTCTTCCTCAACCCTTCGCCCCCCCAACGATACTCAATATGTGAATGGTAATACAAGTCAACTACAAAAGGATTTTGTTCAGAGTGGAAGGACGAATAATAAAGATCACCACCACTATTGCATATGTAAGCATCAAAATCAGTTGGATTCATGCCCTCTGAGACCAGGAAAGACTGTACTTCTGATATATTGAAAGATGAAGCCAGGATAAATCCAATGGAACCCTCAGCCCTTTCCTTCTCTACAGCCTCAAATATCTTTTTCACACTTGCAGAGAGTCCTGAGCTAGCACCACAATCCACTGCAATAACAAAAATATGTCTTCTCCTCCTTATTGCTGGGAATTTACCAGCACCAGAATTCTGGTCTGCCTTATCTGACGACCAAGATTTTGGCGTGCTCTTCAGTGCACCTTTAGACCAGGACAAAACAGCATTCTCTAACTTGCTCTTTCGGACTTCAGGGTCTAAGGTATTATCAGCATTCTCTTTATTATCATTCTTTTCCCCATCTAATGAAAATCTCAAATTCAGAGATATATCGTGAATATCTCTCAAGGAATCACTAGGTGAATCTGATTCTGAATTTTCATCATCATCATCATCGGATCTCAGCCAGCGAGGTTGCCTTGGTTTGCAGCTAGCTATCCGGGATAAATAAGTTCTGCAGTGCTCAGGCCATGAGAAAAGATGGATATTTTTTAATCCATTTGCCCTGCATTTAGACCACAGTTGTTTATCAGCAACCAGCTTCAAAAGAGCATCAGCAATTGCCTCTTGATCATGGGGATCCACTAAGAGACCATTGTCAAGAACCTGCAGATCGACTGAAGATCAATTCAAAACTAATTTGGCTGGAAGTTTGTCAGAACGGAATGGAAGGCGTCAAAGGCAGGATATGAAATAAATGCAGCATCATACCCTGTGTATATCAACAGGTCCTCCATTTTTTGTGGCTACCATTGGGAGACCATAAGCTGCTGCCTGTGCAAGAGAGAAAAGTGCATGGTTCAACAAAGAAGACTCGTCAAATTATAATGAAGAATAACAAAATCACCAAACTGAAGTTTGAACCACTGAGTGAAGAAGAATACCTCAATCAAAGTCAGTCCAAAAGGCTCAATAAAAGCTGGATTAATAAAAACACCCTGTAAAAAAGGAAATTAAAAAAGGAAGCATCTCAATATTGTTCATATAAGCCACTAATAGCTGAAGGAAATACAAGCATGCTAGCACAATATCTGTATTTCTGCACCTTCGTATAAGGCTATGAAACAGGAGCAAATACCCCTGTTCCATGCAGATTTCTAGAAATAGCTGGAGGGAGCTGTGAAGGTTTCTTATGCGGTATGCCACACTTACAAGAGTTGCTCTTTCCTCGACACTATCACGAGACAATCCTACCAACCTTTTCTATCTATTAGTTTAATTAGATGTGGCTTCAGGTGTGCACATGAGAAACGGATACATGTTACGACTCAGTCTTATATTATAGGAAATATGAGGAAGAAGATACCAAACAAGTCGCCTCCATGTTCTGAAGCTGGAAAACAAAGATAATGGCTTTCAGGCAGTTCGATACTCAGGTTCACTTGGCCTACTGGACACCCTCAAACTAATTTCTCTTTCCATGTTGCATTAAATTGATTTCCATATTTCACATTGACTAAAAATCATTGCTTATCTAATTGACAAGTAACATCCTCCTGTGGTTTCTCAGTCTTGGTATAATCTACTCAATGCACAAAATGAGTAATGATGCGATGATAAAATGCAAAATAACTGTTTCATATACCATGGACTACTTTTTACATATTACCTACCTATTGGAAATAGAAAAAGAAACACTAATCAAATAAAGAGAAATGGGAACTTTTTCAACCAAGAAGTGCCACACCCAAAGTGTGTAATCAATCAATACAACTAGAGGAGGAAAGAATTATGCACTTGAAATTAAAATGGAAGCAGTACCTTAGTCTTTGCAGCAAGACGGTAGATATCAGGAACCTCTGACTGCTTGTGGTGTTTAGGATAAGCTACTTGACCATAAAGATCATACTTATCAATCATCTTCAAAATTGAAAGAAGAAGTGATGAATTGGTGCTAGACATCTCGTCGATATTATCTCGATTACCCATTATCAAAGTCTGCAAAAAAGAAGAAAGGAAGGAGGAACATCAGTTACACTGCTAGGTCAGCTTTCCTGCCCCGTAACAGCAGCCAATTCACCTATACCACTGGTGTAAATCCAACTTACAAGATTCGCAAGCTCTCTCAATGGACGACATTCACCAAATGCTTTCACTAAAGTGGTGAGGTTCTTCTTGGGATCAGGCCTAGCAAGGGCGAGTATCATAGGCTTCCTTGGATTTGAAAAGAAGCGCATAATCTAGGAACAGGATTAAAAAAATTAGCAAGAATGCAGAAAAAGTGGAAGTGGACGGCCACTTAAAGGAGCAGGAAAATGGTGTCAATGTAGACCTCTCCCCAAATAGGTGGATCCGGGGTCTTTCCATCTTCACTTCCTTCTGTTTCACCATCCATATCACCTTCATGTGGAACAATATGGTGGAACTCCATCCCAGGAGGAATTACCTGCACATAAGATGCTCAGTTTATCACGAGAGGCTATTGAGAAAAATGCAGAAACAGGAGAAGGCTGTTAGCTTATTTAACTTGAAGGGTTACATCAGAAGTTGTATGGTCAGCTTGAAGGAAAAAGATAAAATCAAGTATCAGAAATTCCTTTTCATCAAGATATGAATAACAGCAATATAACTATTGTCAATGCTGCTGAAATAATCCCCAACTATGAAGGAAAATTTCATAAATTACTCATAAAATACCCCTCTTTGCCAATATATGAATAATAGACATATTAAACTATTACTAATTCTGCTGAAAGAATCCCAGATTATGAAAAAAAGAAAGTTTTTCCTTAAAGCTAACTTTTTGAACTTGTCATCCTATGTAGTGATGTGAAATAATTCCGCCTGCATCAAGAATAGTGGACATTAACCTATTCCGGAAACTACTGAACGCAACTAGGAGCTTAACATTCATTGGCTTAGTGACATACCCAACTAGAAAGTGAAAGTAGACATTATCATATTATAGAGGATCCAATACTTACAGCCATACGAGGCATAAACCTGCCATAACAGCTGACATTGCGCTTGATCCTTGCACGTAATTTACGCTCTAATATTGGATCAAACCCATCATATAAACGCCATTGCTCGTCAATCTCCTGTCTTGTACTAGTTATGACAATTTCGGAAGCATCAAGAGTCAACTCCTCAGCCTCTATTCTCCGCATTATCTTGTAAGTTGAGTTTATTTCATCCTTTGACAACCGACCTTGTCGCAACAGTTGCGCCAATTTATCTCTACCAAGTGAGTGACCAGTGAAAAGCATCGGTACATTCAAAGCACCTGACAGGAGAGCGGCTGAGTCACCAGCATCGGCATAATGTCCATGTATGGCAACAGGCCACACAGGATGGCCATTACCAATTTGCTCACCCAGAACTTTGGACATTTGAATAATATGATTAAGTGCACCATCAACAAATTCGGGAATATAGGGCCATAGATGTTCTTTTGGAATATATTTCTCTCTTGGTCCAAAAGGGATGCGAATAATATAAGCACCACTACTCTCCCCCATCTCAGTCATCAAGCCGTCTGTACTTATGGGTGTCAGCATCTCTGTCGGCTCACCATAGCTCCAATCTACTTCTGGTGAAGATACTTGTCTAGTAAGCAAATCAACCCGATATACACCTGCCATCGACCCTAGAGCCCTCGCAAGTTCAACAACATACTTCACCTGAAAGAGACATAAAGATCATAAAGTCTTCTTCTGCCATAGACGACAAGCAGAAGGAAAGAAAACAAGGCGGGTAGCTTTCCAATGGCAAGGATCAGAGAAAATGAATTTGCATACGCAGAAATGTATTATTCACTACACAGGAAATATAATTGAAACACATGGAAGGATACCTGACCACCAGTATCAGAATCCCGTCCAAGCTCCATATTATCACCCCGAATTAAGCCATGTAAACTGCAAGAATGTGTCTAATTAGAAGAAAACCATTAGACTCAAAGGTTGCAACTCTTTAGTGAGACAAAAAAAGTTCAACTGAATGAAACAAGCAACTAGATGCTTTGAAGTTTCTAAATTGTATTCGCTTAAACTGGAAGATGAGACTAAAATATGAAGAATGGTCCCTCAAAGGTTTTATTGGAACAAAGTTCAACAAGGCATTTCATATTCTCTTCAGATATTGCACTGGAAAGTGAAGTTTCCACGTTTGCGTTCATCACACATCACTACATGGAAAGATCGAGTCACACCTTATAAGTACGATATAAAGCTTCTTTCCCCTCTGCTGACTAGTCCACGCTTCCATTGTTTCAACAGAACTGATTCTAGGCAAGCGACCTCTGGTACTTTCACCATGAGATGACATGTCACCGACTATATCACCTTTCTCCCCCTCAGATAGATCCTCTGACATATCAGCAACTGCCTCTCTGCGACCTCTCTCACGTTCTTGACGGCGTTTTGCTTTCCACTGAGCTTGTTCTCCCTCAAGCTACATAAACACAAGGCTGAAATTTGAGAATGTAGAAGAAGTCTATTCTTTGTAAAATACCACTGAAGTGGCAACACTTATGCAGATGATCTTTATAGAACGAATAGCCTGTAACACGCGGGGGACCAGTAGTGCAGAAGAACAGAACATATCACTGACAATGGGCACTGGACAAACTAGCAGGAATGCAAATTAAAATCTATGCGAGATTTTACGAATTTGAAGTAACCAAGCTTGCAATGCCTAAATCATATTTCTCTATATAAATTGAGTAATATTAAACTAGACTACAGAAAAATTACTTCCAAACGAGCCATCATTACCAACAAATTTGATGTTTCTACAAAAATAGTACATTACACGTTGTTCCCCAACTAATATTGGAATGACATACATTGATAGATTGGTCTTATAATTCATTATTTACAGGTAACGTTAAATGTGTATTGACAAATATAGGTTCCCAAGTATAGTAAGCAAACATTCTAATATATCGAACAAAGTAAACAGTTATCTTGTCCCTCCTAATCTAGCAGAAATTAATTCATTTTTGCGCAATTAGGAATTGTCAGTTCAGCTCAGCTGTAAACTAAAGTTATAAAAACAGAAAAAGATGCAACAAAGATGGTCTCTCAAAGTGTCAAGAATTAGATATTCATCCACATTAGCTAATTCATATTATATTCTTCCGGTCTTAAAAAGACCGTCCAAAGATTAGATTTTAGAAAAGGTGGGAGGCACACACACATGTAAAGCAAAATTATGCTACATTTTTCTCTAGGAGGATATAAGATAAAAGGGCTAGGCAATCCCATGCAAAGATCAAAATCCCATGTCAATAGTACAGAACATGTAATCAATGTGAATCTGGGTCCATTAAAAACTCCGAATTCCCTTTATTCATCATTAACAAAAATACATTTTTCCTTTATCTTAAAACATTGTTTGCATTATTAAGCTGTGTTTTCGCTTGAACAGAACAATTCCAACTTCCCGTGTAGCTAGACATACTAGCTACACACTGATGAGAATTGTGAATCAAATACCAGAAAAAGGAAAAAAGAAAAACCATTTGCTATCTGAAGTTGTAAACTATCTCAAAACAAAACTTCCCAGTCTCGCCATAAAAACAATTTACAAACAAAAGTGCTACTCCTTTTGTTCTAATTTATGTGGCACAATTGGAATTTCGAGAGTCAAGCAATTTAATTTTCACTCTGAGTCGGACATAGAATCTTCAAATTTTTTGAAACAAAATTTATATAGTATTTGGAAATTACTTAAAAATTATTGTGCCACAATATTGACGATTTACAACATACAAAAAAATATATGAAAAACTGCGGTCAGAGATAGGCTTGTTCGGATTTTGAAATTTAATGGCATAATACATAAGAGTGTCTTTTAACTTGACCTCAAATTTTATCCACCAAAAAGTTTGGATGGGTACAAGTAGGCACCTAACTTATATAAAGTTGAACAAATAGACACATGCATCATATATGGCTTAATACATGTAGAATGCCACCTATGATGAGAAATTTCCAGGTAGGATGCACGTCTACTTGTTCTAACTCTATACAAGTTAATGTCTATTTGTGCACACCCAAAGTTGAGGGGTGAAGATGCAATCCAACGCCAAGTTGAAGGGCATATGTATGTATCATGCCGAATTCAAAGGTGATACATAAATTGGAAAGCTGCGAGTATATTAACATACTTGCGCAACAAAAACTCTTCATTTGAAACACACACAGACCTGCTTTTTTTGGCGAGCCAAATTCCAAATTCTCCAACACATGTTCTCGAGCCTAGTATTCCTCTCCTGTGGACTCCGAGTTGCCTGTGCCTATTTCAAATCCATCAAAAACAAATCACATAACCAATCAAAGCAACAAAACTAGCAAAACACACATTGATACAGCTCCAAAAAAGAGTAAAAATCAATTACACAACGAATCAAATAAAGTTCGTAAAAACTCAACTATACAACGAATCAACCAAAACAAATTAGCAAAACACACATTGATACAGCTCCAGAAAAAGAGTAAAATTCAACTAAACAAGGAATCAAATACAGTTCCAAAAAAAGAGTAAAATTCAACTACTCAACGAATCAACCAAAGTAAATTAGCAAAATACACATGGATACAGCTCCCAAAGAGTAAGAAATCAACTACACAACGTGTCAAACAAAGCAAATTAGCAACTCATATATGATAAAAGTTCCAAAAAAGAAAGAGTAGAAATCAACTACACAAGCGCATCAAACAAAGCATATCAACAAAACACACATTGATACAGCTCCAAACAAAAGAGTAAAATCCCATCAGCCAAAGCAAATTAACGAAACACACATTGATGCAGCTCCAAAAAAAAAAAGAGTAAAATTGCATGAGCCAAAGCAAATTAACAAAACACACATTGCTCTAGAATCCAAAAATTGAACTTACTCGGATCCAAGAGCGATGTAGATCACTCTCATCAAATCCAGTAATAACTTCCTCCACAAAATACCTCGTCGGACTAAACCTCCCTCTTTCTCTCAACAACAACGATGACTTCTTATCCTCCACCCCTTGTCCTACATCCAATATCGCCTCTAAATAACTGTTTATCCAATCGTTTCCCGCCATCTCCGCCTGACTCCACCGTCCTACTCCTCTGCACGCCTCTGTCCGACAGCCTTGCACGGCGCCGAGATTAGTGTAGAAGAAATGTTCTAGATTTATGGAGATGATGAAATGATAAGGACAGTAGGAGAGAATTTAGCAATAGAAAAAGATAGAGAGCTAAACAGGCAGAGACTAACAAACCAAGAGAGAATAGGATGTTAC
>JBDJHY010000102.1:2990547-3010277 GCA_039654485.1 Withania somnifera | reverse complement strand
ATGTTCATCAATTGTAAGAGTTATTATCATGATTTCTTCAAAGATTATTTGCAATAATAATATAAATATGAGTAGCTAAACACCACAACTAGGGTTGTGGGAACCATGACAGATTAACAAAGTAAGTTTAGGTAAAATTAGCATTTCTTGAATGATGTGGTGCATGTATTGTAGGATTCTTCGGTTTGATTGCTTTCTTGTGACTGCCAATATTAAGAACTTGCATGTATTTTTACTTTCCTCTATGGGGTGGGGTGGGGGATTATGAAAATAACACTACAAGGGAGCTTTGGAGATTCCATCTAATTAACCTGAGACCCGGCGGAGATGGTTAAATTCGAGATCAATAATTGAGGGTTAGTATGAAACACTCTATGAGACCTAGCAGAGATTAGTGTAAAGTTACCTGATTAGGGATTGGTGCCCTTTGGGTGAAGTTACCCAAAGATTTTTCATACATAGCACCAGGATAGAACTCTAGTACCGAACACCTACGAAGTTATAAAGTTAGAGGGAACACAGTCCTAGTGTCTTCATCACCTTGGTTCACAACTTAAAGATATTACTCACTTGCTATTGTATAATAATAAATATTTAAACTAAAACCCCAAATTTAATTTTTGCACTAGTTTACTTCTGAAATACTTACTATAAAAAAACCAACATGCTAGTAGACGGTATTTCACGGCATTCTTTATGTGATCAACTCCAACCATAGGTTGGGTTCTATAGAGACCACTTTACGCTTCAAAAAGAGGTGAAGTTTTGGGTGGAATCAAATTTGGCACCATTGGTAGGGAATACAACTTGTAGTAGTGTATTAGTAATTTGTGTTTATTATAGTATTATTTCTCAAATTTTACTTTTGTTTGTTATCTTCATCTTTTCACAAGCTCACAGGTAGTTTGTGCCATCTACCTGAAGCTGGGTGATCCTTTATTACCTCTTGATCCTAAAATTAAATATACCTACAGAAATATGGCTCAAACTCTTGAACAGTTGGATAATACAAGAGCAACAGACAAAACTAGAGCTGCAAATGAGCTAGAACGACAGGCTCAATTGAACCTAAACCCTTGTGTTACTATTAAAGATGAAGATGATGATAGGTTTGGGGAAACTGGCACCAATGTGCTCCCAAGACTAGGAGAAGGCGCTAATTTCATCATTACCAGTACTATGACCCAATTGATGAACTTGAAGAGGTTATTCAGAGGGACAACTTGGGAAGACCCAAACTTGCATTTGGCAAATTTTTGAGGAATTTTTCAATCATTCAAAATTCCTGGAGTTAGATATACTGTTAACCACCTCAGGTTATTCTTCGTTTCACTTTCGGATGAGGTAATATTACGGTTAGATGAGATTCCAGAGGTCTCCATCACCACTTGGTTAGAATTTAGAGATGCATTCCTGGAGCAATTCTTCCCACCATCTAAGATGCTGACACTCAAGGATAAGAATAACAACTTTAGGTAGACTTGTGGTGAGGCACTATATGAGACTTGGATGCAGTTTAAGAAGAAGCTAAAGTAGTGCGCCAACCATAGGCTTCCTGATGACTAGCTTAAGAAACATTATACAAATCATTGAATAAGGATGACTCTATAATGGGTGGATCGCTTATGGTCCAAACTTTTGAGTATATTGCTGAGAAGTTGGACGAGGTCACCAAAACTAATAGAGCTTGGCGTACTTGGAGTCAAACATGGGAGATGGAGTTAATGTAGTCATGATTTCCATAGAGCAAAGTAGGAGCGAAAATGAGAGGGACCTTAAGGTATCGCATATCCGAACATAGGATAACTAAATCACAAAGGCACTGACGGGACAAAATGTCAATGTTGTGTAAACTAAAGTGAAAACCCAGTGCATGAAGATTATTACCCCGACACAGAGGAAGAGGCAAAGTTTTTTTAGAAGGGAGGTTTCCAAGGTGGTAACTAAGTTCGGAACATAAGAGACTGTGATGATTGGCATAAAGGAGATTTCAAAAGAGATGATTATAGGCGAGACAACTATCATAGGAATGATGAATGTAGAGAGAGGGGGATGAGACAACTATCAGAGGAATGATGATCCCAGAGAGAGGGATTTATGTACGTTGAAAGGGAAGAGAGAAAGAAGCAGGTGGTATTTTATCTAGAATGGACGAATTACTTGAGCAGTTATAAAAGTTGTTTGAATCCTTGATAAGGAGATCAATGATTTAATAAGGACCTGAACAATGTGATGCAGCTTGTAGACTCCTACTCCACTATTATCTAGAAGTTGGAAACGTATTTTGGTAAATTTTTTGCCACTCTAAATCCAAGGCATAGAGGTACATCAAGTAAGGAAACTATTGTCAATCAGGTAAATGATGTCCATGTTCTATCCATCACTATAAGAAGAGCCAAAGTGGTCATAAATCCACCTAGTCCAGTTGTTGTTAATGTCGGCGATGAGGTAAATATTAAAGCAGATGGTGTTGAAACTAAATGTGAGGTGTTGGAGAAGAAGAAGGCATATGAGAAAAGTGAGACAGTGAAAAAGCTTCCTATCAATCAAGGGGAAGCAAAGAAAAAAAGGGAAGGAAAAAGAGGCTCAAAAGCAAATCATGCCTAAGCCCAGGACACCTCTTCCCTTCCCACAGCACCTTAAGAAGAAAGTGGAAAATGGAAAATTTCACAAATTTCTAAGTATACTGAAGTAGATATCTATAAACATTCAATTGGAGGAGGCATTGGGGCAGATAATGGATTACGCGAAGTTCATGAAAGATTTGATCACTAAAAAAGGACTGTGATATTTGAGGCAATGGATGAGTTACACCATTGCGGTGCTATTGCTTTATGTTCATTGGTCCAAAAGAAAACAGAACTTGGTTCCTTCACTAGACCTTGTACTATTGGAGTTTAACGGTTCGCTAAAGCACTGTGTGATCTTTAGAGCAAGCATCAATTTGATACCACTTACAGTTTATAACCAGGTAGCCTTAGCCCCCAAATCCACTATGATTTGGCTACTCATGGATAATCGCACTTTCAATAAGCTTATAGGGATACTCTATGTTATATTGGTCAAGGTTAAATCCTTCATTTTTTGGCTATTACGTTACTCTAGATTGCGAGGTCGATTTTGAGGTGACATTATACTTGAATGAACAATTCTTACTACTGAGAGAGCACTAGTGGATATGGAGCAGGGTGAGTTAAAATTAAAGTTGAATGACAAGAGGTAACTTTCAATTTCCTCAATATCATGAAGCATTCTAGTGACCTTAGAGTGGTGTCTTTCATAAAAACCATTGATGAGTCATAGATCGTTGATGTTGCTCCTTTGGAGGAGGCAGTTGAAACAAATACACTAGCTGCAATGATGACATACATTGATGTGCTTTATTTGCCGATTATAGTGAGGTAGAGCAAGATCTAAATGGCATGCTATCACGACCCAATTTCTCAGATCATGATGGCACCTAATATACAACCACTAGGAGAACCAATCTTATAGTATGAAGCCGAAGCGGAGGACTATTATATCAAAAGAGGGAAGGACAAATATAATAGATGATATATAAATGAAGCAAAAGTAAAAGAATCAAATAGTTCAAAAACTCGGTATCAGTGTAATACAAATCCTCTAAGTACAGAAGAAGGAATCAAATGTCTAATACAAATTAATCTCCAGAAATACATGGAGATCAAATCAATACTGAAGAGAAGCATTCACCCTGAATCTCTGAAAATCTCTAGAATCTGCACGAACAATGATCTGTAAATCAAGGTCGGGCACCTGTACTCGGATCTCACTTGGGCAAGTGTAGTATGAGTACAAGCTGTCGAGGCAACCCATACCCAGTAGGCTTCGAGGGCCCACTAGGCACATAACAATAATAAAAGCAGTAAACATAGTTATGGTCATAGAAGAAAATAGTACATCATAAAAGCTAGCTACTCAAATAGAGATCAAGCGATAAGTAGAACATGTATCGCTAGGAAATCACATAATAGAATTTTAGGTAATGAAGGAAAATGTACACGAAATTACTTAAAATAGTATATGTGAATAACAATAACAACATCGAGAGTCAAAAGAAGAAAGGAAGAGAACATGGACGGTATACCGGTAACCTCAAGTAAAGGATAAATAAAGGAATGATAGTCTAAGGCACAGTATCCCACGGGTTTCTGGAAGCTTTAGGAATTTCGTGGCGATGTTTATTTTTCGTTCCGGTGAGCGGGTCCCGCAAGCCTATTTAAGGCTAGTTTTTAGGCAAGGTCCGGAACTTAGCATAAATTATATCGTTAAACTCGTATTAACATATAGAATATTTTGACGCAAGTTTCAGATCATTTAGAGCTCATTTGATATCAGTCGGGGTTGTGCAGAGGTTTTTATAAAGTTGCCAAGGAATTTACTCATCGCGATCGCGTAGAGTATTGGAAAACAGTAATCGCGATCATGTGAGCCCTCCTCGCGATCGCGTAGAGTCACTGCCATTGAATCGCGATCGTGTGAGTTATGTTCTCGGTCGTGAAGAACAAGTAAATCCTGCACCAGTTGCAGGTTTTTCAGCAGAATAAAGAGGGAGAGAATGCTTTGAATCACCACTCGAAATGCGTTCGGAGTCCGAATTATGCAAACAAACTATGCACACACACCCAAAATAATATTCCGGACTCAATGGCAAAAATAAAATCGTAATCTGAGATTGATTTGGATAAATTTTGACCAAGTCAACCTATAGGTTAAAATTCAAGAATTTTCTAATAACACCTCGAAAATGCAACGACAAGTCCGATAAACGAACCAACACCTCCACTAGCCTAAAATCATCATTAGAGAGCTGATGGAAGTATCAAAATTTCGATCCGACACTCAAAACACCAAAATACCACCCGAGCTCCACTTTAGTTATTAAACTTAACTAAAATTCACAAAAGAGCACAAATCGCAAACAAAAACTCTGAAACATAAACTTAAGGTCAATCATGACTTTGTTTGGCATTCTGAAGCTAACGAAACTGTTAGAATTTAATTTCGAGCTCGTCTTAAAGGAAAGTTGAATTTGGTCAATGAGTACTTAGTTTTAAGCTCTAAAACAGAAAAATTGAGATATTTTCTCAACCGAATCGCCAGGGATCCGAAATATCGGTCTCAGCAAGTCATAAGTGACTTGAGGTAACTACTAAAACGCTCTAGAATGCAAAATATCACGTATTTATCATAAATGACCATACGGGTCATTACATAACGTACCTGTGGAAGAACGGCCAACTTCAGGTAGTTGTATGTATCTTTTAAATTATTCATAAGAGGATCTTTAACGATAGGATATTTCTTTTTCAAATCATCGTCAAGGTAGTGGTAGAGAAATATCATCGCCTTGGCACGATCTTGGGTCGATGCCTGATTTCCATTTTTTTATAGTGTCTGTTAGACCCATCGCATCTAGATAAAAGTTCAGCATCTAGTGTCATGACATGTAGCCTTTGCCCGATATAAGCCACGACAACAAATTCAAGTTCACAAATATTAGACATTTTAAGAAAATAAAAATATTATCTTTTATACCTGCTAAAATATTTGCCCGGTCGGCAAAGTCTCGTACTGATAACGTGTTGAAAATTAAACTGAAAAGTAAAAGCCAAAAAGAAATAGTAAATGATGGCTAATAGTAGAAAGTATAAAAATAGAAGGTTGCTATTCTTTTCTTGTTATTTTTGTCCAAGCAAATTTACTTGCCACTAATCTTTCTATAATATTGGCAAATGGCAAAGTGCAAGACTTACGTAAAACGAGTCAATATAATGAGTCTTTACATGTGTTACGTTGCATCATCCATGTATACTCATTAGTCATTATATTTTAGGCCACATGCCCATATCCATAATACTACAACAATTTATCTTTTCCCCCCACCTTTTTTCTTTATATTTTAGCTTACAATATTTTGAGAAGTTAATATTGGGTATTTTTTATTGCCTATCTTGTTATGATATGTAGTTTGCTTGATCAAAGTATAAAAAAAATCAAAAAGTGTTTTTTTTAAAATAAAAAAAAGGTGTTCCCATAAACTATTTTTCAAAAGTTAAAATTATTTTTTTACAAAAATATTGAAAAGCATTTTGAGCATTATACACCTTAAAAATACTTTTTAAAAAATTGACCAAATATTAAATAAAAAATACTAAATTTTAAATTAATTAATCAAAATACAAGCAGGTTTTCGTTAAAATTACTTTTTCAAAAAAATAATCAAATACAAGCAGTCGAAACTACTTTTTAAAAAAAGACTTCAATAAAACTTCTTCTCAAAATAAGTTAACTTTAAAGGATTAGCCAAATAGGCTTTTGGGCAAATTGGTTATCAACCATTAAATAAAGAAAAGAGTGCTCCCCATGACTCCTTTTCCTTATTGCTCGTATTTTCTTGAGGTGAGCTCAATTTATTCTCCAGCTTAATCCACTTTTATTTTAATTGAATAAATAAATTTAATTTATTTGATCTCATTATAAAATTATATTAAAGTACTTTTCTTTCTTCATTTTATATAAAAAAAATAATTGCTAAACCTATTAATCTTTTAGTTGATTTGAAATGCATTTTTATAATTATTTTTATGTATTGATGGTTGTAATTCATCAAAAAATTAGTGTTGGAATTTTTTATGAAGTTTTTATAAAGTTTATTAAAATATGTATAAATTACCTTATAAGTATATTAGTTGTTTGCATAAAAATATTTTCTTCATTACTATTGTTTAGATTAAGAGAATCAAATTAGATAGGTCATGACCTAATTTAATTTTTTAATAAAGTACATAAATTACTATCCTTTAAAGTTTAATATCATGTTATCACATGTGTTTTAGTAATTACAAAAAATTAGAATTTTACTTTGTTATATCTATTGTCAAGTCATGATATCTTAAGATATAATTTTATAATCGCAGTGAGTCTACTTATTGTACAACTGTATTTTTTTACTAAATACTAAACTATTAGATTTGTGTACGTTTGTTAAGATATATGTATCTTTATAAAATATTTAAGCTGGTAAATTGTCAATCTCATATTTTTTTAATGATACAACTATAAATTTTAAAAAACATATTTAATTTTGTTGACGGATACATTTAGTATGTTGAGATTTTCAATAAGATATATGTATCTTTGTTAAGTATTTAAAGTGTTAAACTGTCAACCTTATATTTTTTGAAAATACAACTATATAATTCAAAATTAAAGTATTGAAAAAATACAGATACATATTATTGTGTTTGTATTAATGATATTGTAGCATTTTATTTTATTGACAAATACAATTAATCTATTAAAAATTTTAATAAAATAAATATATTTTTATTAGAATTATCTTAAACAACACCACAAACATATATTTATAGATACATTCAAAATAACAATTTTTCATGCATCATCACTACAAAAAAATACATTCGTATATACTTTGAATCCTTTAACTGGTCACTGATTTTCCATACTTGCTCAGCTTCCAACTGGAGACACTGTCAAACTTCTCATCAATGGCGTCAGAGGTTGTACCCTAGATCTGAAAATCTACAGCTCCCCCTGAAAATATAGCACAGGAGCATTTGCTGGGAAACCAATTTGCATCGGAGAGCCCACTGCGGACCATTACCTTGACTCTTGATCAAGACCATTGGCAGCAGCGCTCATGCCATGTTTCCTTGGTGGTTGGATGTCGCCAATCCGGCACTGCAGAGTTCGCACGGCGGCGCCGACACCCCTCATTGTGGAAATGTGGAAGATGCTCTATGGATAGAGAGGAATTAAGTGGTCAGATCCTCGGATCAAGAAATTCTATGTTTGTCACACTTATTTTAAAGTGAAAAATTGATAATTGAGAGCTACAGTAATTACAAGCTTAGCTAACCGCTAACGCCATATATAATAAAAATACCATATTGGGTAAATGGGTCTTAATAAAAAAAAAAAAATTTTGATATTATTATATACTTTTGTGATAACTTGATATTATGGGTTCTATAATTAACTTTTAGATAATTATTTCTTAATTTTTAGCCTAATTTAATTCAAAATAAGCTTATATAGATTATGAGCCAACTTAATTTTTATTTTTTCCTTATCTAATTTCAGCCCAATCCGATCATTTCAAATGTGCGGTTTTAATTTGAACCAAATTAGAAAGCCTTTCATACAAGACTATCAGCTGTACTCCAGGGAAATGCAGAGGCAAATAACGGCGGGAAGAGACCGACTCAGTGATTTGCCCGATTCAGTTCTGACCTACATCCTCTCTATGGTGTAGGATGGAAAACAAGTTGTGAGAACCAGCACATTGTCTACGCGATAGCTGTTTCTTTGGACATCCGGTCCAGTGTCACTGCATTTCCATTTCCCTGTTAGTGAAAGCAAAGAGGACACTCTTGATTATCTAGCTTCTATCCACAGACAGCTTTATTATTGGAGGTCTTGCCACAAAATCCAGAGGTTCATAGTGTGGCTCCTTAGGTACGAGGACCGTTATGCTAATGATGTTGATTTATGGGTACATTTTGCTACTAAATTTACTAATGTTGAAGAATTTGAACTTGGGTTTTATCTTAACGGCCAAAGATATGAGCTTCCTCAGTTTGCATATAAAAACGAGTTGTTGAGAAAATTAGCTATATGGTTCTGTATATTGATCCCTTCTGGTAGTGTTAATTGGAGTAGTCTCATTTCTCTTTCAATTGGGTATTAGATTTCTCCGAAGGTGTCATTGAGAAGGTATTATCTGATTGTCCTAACTTGGAGTGTTTGGCACTGGAGTGTGTTTCGGGCATACATCCTTTGGAAATCAACTCTCTGAAGCTCAGAGAATTGTCCATAGAAGAATATTATGATGAGAATCATGATTGTTGTCTCGAAATATTAGCACCCTATTGTCAAAATTTGCAGATTTCGGGGCTGTGCAGTGAGATACGGATCAGGAAGAGAAATGTGGCATCACTTGTTACTGCGATGCTTCATGTAGAGTTTGCTTTTGAGGACAAAGAACGCAACTTGGAGAAGGAATCAAGCTATTTAAAGGAACTTCTTCATGGTGTTGGCCCATGTCAAGAATCTTAAATTGGGCAACTGGTGCATTTTGGTTTCTTACAATAATCCAAAGTTTTGGATGATTAACTGTGAGAATAAAGAGTTTTCAGTTTATAGAACAACATGTAGATTTGGAACCATACCTTATAAGTCATGTTGATGGGCTTTCCCAAGTCCATCTTTGAATTCTCAAACCAACCATGAACACTTTGATGTGGCTAAACACAGTTGTGTAGTACAAGTTGTTTTATGAATTATTCAACTATTTTGCATTTCAATTATTAAGTATGCCATCTTTCCTTGTTTTCAAGGTGATTAGACAATGATGTAGAGTAGTTATTTACCGAGAACATGGCCCTAGATAGAAAGTTGTGGAGGATGCATATTAGAGCAGAAGGATAGTAGGTAGGATTGTATTCTTGTTAGTAGATAGGCGTGTTTTATTTTGATTATTGTACTGGAGTTCTAGTGATGTGTTTGTAGTGTATGTTGTTGGAAGTTTTAGTGAGGTGTATTGGATCGGTTTGATTGTTTGGTATTTTCTGATGTGTCCTGTATTATCTTTGTCTTATACTGGGGGTCTATCGAAAACAGCCTCTCTACCTCACATCTGAAGTAGTGGTACAGACTGCATACATTTAATCCTCTCCAGACCTCACTTTGTAGGAATATGCTGGGTTTGTTGCGGTGTTGTTGTTGTTGCCATGTTTCCTTCTTTTGGCATATTCTGGTTTGTCTTTTTCTGTTTATAAGTGGCTGTCCATCTTGGAGTTGAAAGGGTGTCAGTTTCCACCATCAAGCTGGAAATTCTTAGATCTTGGCGTAGCCATAGAACAGTTGGACTTCCCTGGAATTTGCAGCTTCTTACAGAGCTCACCGGATCTTGAGACATTGTTCATTAGTGGTATGATAACAGACCAAGAGTAAGTTTCTTTTAGACCTTCATTTTTATTTCTGTTGGAAACAGATGTTTGACAAGTGATAGTACTCACCTTCATGCGAGGGGATAAATGACAGATGCTTCGAAGCATCTTTTTATTGTTTGTATGTACCACATTGTAACATTTGTTAAGCACTGAGATGTTCCTTGTGTTTAAAAATTCATCACCTTACTATTTTTTCCACAATCAATTCCTTGATTTCCTGCTTCCATCTAAGGAGAGTAATTGGTTAATACAGCGGATTCTTTCCGTTTCCTACAGGAACTGCTGTCAGGGCACACAAATGAGGATGAACAGACCAGGAGATTTGAGACACAGAATTTTGATGGCTCATTTCCAGATCTGAAGACCATCAAGATCCTTAACTTTAACGGGTCTGTGCTTCCATTGGTAAAATATTTGCTCAAGCATGCAATTTTACTAGAAAAGTTTGTCATTGTTGCTGCATTCCAAGAGAGTGGTGCGTCTCCGGATTATGTTCAAATGGCACTGGAGTTCCTAAGCTTTCCAAGATCCTCTCTGCATGCTTCAGTAATCTTTTCTTATTGATAACCTTGGGCCCCTATCGTTTGTATTAATCGCAACGTACTTAACATCTACTACTTATGTTTATAACTGGTTTGAGCTGATAGACGCTTATGTTTGAAACTGGTTTGAGCTGATAGACGAGTCTTGGAGGATTGCACTTGTCAGTATCCAAGGAGTTATTGTAGTATGAACATTTAAGGTTGAAAACCAGTTTGTCAAAATAGTACTGCAACATTCATTAGGCGTGTAAGGACTTGGTTATTATTAATTTTTTTTTTTATGACTGTGGTGTTCGGATCAGCTTTTGCGCACCTCGATTGAATCCATGAGTTGGCCTATTTATTCTTAATTGGTGGAAAAGAAACTTCTAAATATTTAAAACTCTTCCACCACCTTTCTGCATAAGTAGAATAGTTGTTCTCTCCCACTTCTTCTCTAAATAAAGGATTGGAGAGGGATGGTGAGGAGGGTGGTAAGTTGTTTTAGCCTGGAGTTCCCCTCACCAAGGAAGGTGCTAACCTGGATTAGTTAATTGCATTAGAGTTTCTCAATAGTATTAGAGTGTACTCACTCTTCTAATATTTGTATAAAATGTATAATCTGGAAAAATTCTTTTTTTTTTTTTTTACTTGGTCTAATAAAAGTTGTGCGTCTTACCTATTTGTATAAAAAAAAAAAAAGTTTAGAGGAACCATGGCCGATAGGTGTATCAAAGGAAGTTTTTCTCCAATTTCAATAGTATATTATGTATTTTGCCATTATTAATATACAATAAAACTATTTTTGATATAAAACTCATAACTCCAAACTGTAATTAAATTATTTGTTTTGTTCTCTTCGACATAAAATATTAATTCCCTTTTTTTAAAAAAAAAACCTATTTACATAAATTAAGTCTTTTTTCTTTATATACCTTTTAGTACGCTATTGGAGTATTAGGTTAACCCAATATAGTGTAAATACTGTTCGTTTTAATTTAAATTTGAACATTGTTTTTCAAGAAAACCTACCCATTACAAGACAACATACACATATGTTATGTACCCGTTTGCGTTCAAATGTATCAAATCTCCACATTATAGCTTTGTTTAATTATTCGTGAATGTTTTATTAGCTTTGGTTCAAAAATCGCTCAAGTGAGAAACTCAGTCTGCTTTGGCAAATTGCATCAGGGAGCCGGATGACGTGTGAGGGAGGATGGGCCGACGAATAGCGGTGGAACCAAAATTGTTCAAAATCTGAAGAGGTAAACACATAAACTACCATAAGGTGTTCAACATCTACTTTATATAAAATAAACAATTTTAACCATGTAGTATAATTTTTCGTCACCGAACCCCCTGACACTGCTAGCTCCGCCCCTGCCGACCAGAAAGACAAGCAGGCATAATGGCTAGCAAGCTTTATTACATTACATCTCAGGCAAATCCCACATCAAAATAGGGAGGAAAGTGAAGATGACAAAAAGTCACATGTACATGCATTTTTTCGGCTCGATAATGTCATAGTTCGATGGACAAATCTGCAAGGTCATTTAAGCCAAAACAAGACAATACATGCAATGGGCTTTGGTCGTGACAGGGTTGAAAAGCTTTACCCCAAAAAAAGTTAAAAATTCCCATGCTCTGACTCTGCTCAACTTAGCATTTTTCTCTATTTCAACAGACAGTTCAACCTGCTGTCCGGGCAAATGCAAAGAAAATTACAGGAATACATCAAAGCTCAAATTGTGGAACTTCATTGCTCCGTTTACAAATGGAGAACGAAAAGGAGGACGAAAACAAAGATATTTATTCACAAGAACAGAGCAACTATGACCGAATTGATTGAGGCAAAATAAATACAAAATTCATCTCAAGGAGATCCTTAGGATCTTTGAATTTGACAAGGATATTAGGGAAGAATAAGCTTTACTACCTAGCATATTATATTGCAGTCATGTTGTATACAGCTCTATTGATATACCTTAGTAACAGCTCTATTGATATACCTTAGTAGGACTACTTTAGAACGTTGGCGTAATCTCTAAAAGATTTTAACCCCACTAGGTAACTTGAATCTTAATCTTTTCCACTTGCTCTTAACCAAGGATGGGTGCAAGCTGAGCACATGCTCTGGCATGAAATCATGCCTTGTAATTATCCCCACAACAGGTATCCTCTGCAAACAAGAGAACCACAATTTCCTGATTCAGTTCAAGAAGATGAACAATTTCTCAGGCAAATAAATGGAAAACATGTTTGACAAAATGTGAGGTTCCAACAAGCAATAGTTATAAAATAAATATGGTGGATGATATAGGGAAAGCAAAATAAAAAATTCGAGAGTGAGGGAACTAATCCCAACGGTGGATGATGGAAAAGTTGATTGGTTGATGCAACCAGGAATATGTTCAAAATGTAAAACTAAACGAGACAACGGGAACTCAAAAATTACAGGTAATGCTGATTCAGAAGAATTTAATGCTTACGGGGGTATTGATTATCGAACCTATTCGGTTATCTGTAAAAAATAATGGAATATTTATTTCACATCAAATGCCTAAAAAGAATTGAGATATTAGTCAAAGAATTCATGAATGAATGAATATAAACAATTAGTGAGGTCATAAACTACTGCACTGAAGCATGCATGCAGGAAGCTGGGAAATCAATCCTTCAGGTTATGCCAATGTATCTTTTATCGACTGTTGAATTACTTTTAGGGATAAGATACAGCTTCTGAGTAGATCATTGAAGAAGAATTGAAACAGGAAAGACGAGGAAACAGCTCTTACCCCAGAAACCTTGGGTATTACCAGCAGGTGCCTTAAACCAACCTCTCGGAAGAGAATCAGAGCCTTCGCCAAGGACATAGTCTCTACAACAGTGTAGGGAGAAGTGTTACAAAAAGGATGCAGATCTATAAACATATCCATCTCTTCATCTGTGAGTTGGATATTTTCCACTCCGTCTCCATGGTCTAAACCCTTCTTTGCAAAATCATCAGCTGAAAACTGGTTAAAGGCGTCATATCCAGCAGGTACAGGATTTTGAAGAAATGCTTTCTTCTTTAGCAATGTAACAAGATGTGCGCGGATTACCAAACCAAATAGAATCGGTGCTCCGGTAAGTGGGGGCTCATCCACCACCGGAAAGCCATTATGCTCAGTGGTTTTGAGGACATGAACTATGTTACCAACTTTCTCAATGCCATTGAAGAGCTGGAGTGGACCGGTGACCACATCACTCACTGCCAGTTGTCGTAAGTAAGGTTCAGCATGACGTTCCAAGTAAGGAAAACCCTTCGCCCTCATTATGAGGTCATATATATTCCCATTGAATGCATCAGCTACAGTTTTGGAGATAAGTAGAACTAGCATCATTAGAGGTAGCAAGAGGAGGTCGTTAGTCAATTCTAGGATAATGACGCATAAGGAAACAGTCATTCTCATAGAACCCCCAAGAAGGGAAGCTGAACCTAAAACAGCAAATAGGCCATGGTTAAGAGTCGAGTGCGAACTAAACATCATCCCAATAATTCGACCATAAGCCGCACCTGTCACAATGACAGGCACAAAGAGACCTGCTGGTGCAACTATTCCATAACTAAAGATGCTCAAGAAAAAACAGGTGATAAAGAAAATTAGCATTGAGAGAGGGTGAAACTCGGCATCAGTGTTCTTGCTGAAAAGGTTCTTGATTGCATCATCATTCGTGTTGAAAAATAAACTGGCAAGATCATTGTAGTGACCTGGAGGACACTGAAACTTCTTATAGTTACCATTCCGTCCAATTGTTGGGCAAGGTTCTGATGTATCTGAAGGGCAAGGACGGCAAGGTGCCAACCATGGTAATCCAAAAAGAAGACAAGATGTGAAAATGGAGACTGTAAGAGCCAGAAGTATTTTGCAAGCAGCTCCTCTCCTGAAAAAAGAAGGAAAAAAAAAAAAAGGAGGAGCCATATAAAAAGTGAACTTTATCATGCCTTGGAAAGAAAAGGAATATATGAAAATTTTAAAGTGGAAGTAAGATCATACTCGTTAATCCGGTTATAAATCCGCAGAACCCTATCTTGTAAAAGGTTGTACAAACTTCCCCATATGCCTCCAATTACTGCTAGAAAAAGAACAGGAGGCACATCCCAGATCTGATATGCGCTGTTAGCTGACGTGACATCGAACATTATGAGACCTCCTTTACCAAAGAGTCCGCATTTTCCACTCAGGCAAACATCAATCAAAGCACGTAGGACGATCGCAACCACAGCCGTAGTGAAAAAGGCTCTCCACAGTAGAGCACTTCTCCACCTGCAACACAGAGGAAGTGTTTACAAAGCCAAAAACAAAAGGGAAAACTACAGCATCCTTTTTAATCACACCAAACATCAAAATCAATATTTCAGTATCCATCACATCAATATATTATTTTACATGTGCGATATATACAAGATGAGAGACCTGATAAGGGGATCGTTCAAATTGTATAATAATTAAAGCTCCTCTCTCTCATAATTGTCAATCATCAACAGTAAACATATAGCCTATTTTGCAAGGTCTGATCCTCTCCCAAGGAGCCAACCTGACAATTCTGAAGTCCATGCACATCATCTTTTATTGAAGGACTGAAATAACAGTTTTAGGTATTCCATCCTTTAGATACAAATCATAACTTAAAATAGAAAGAGCAAAGCCACCAATTATAAGACAATCTAAAAGATCCTCGTCGGACAGTGAAAACAATTTCAATATCGATGTTGTCCATAATATGAGGGCATACCAGTACTAGGAAGGATAGGGTTAGGAATAAAGATATACAGGAGAAGGTGGGAGTGACCTCCTTGCCGGACAAGATGAGGACAGCATTGTTGAGGTGGTTCGGGAGGAGATGCAGGGAGGCACCAGTAAGGAAGTGAGAGAGTTTGGGTATAAAGGTTTTAGGAGAGGTATAGGTAGGCATAAGAAGTACAGGGAGAGGTGATTGGACAAGATATAAATAGCTATCTTAGGAAATGACAACATTTGGAAGACAGATGCCGCCGCTGCGAGGCGAGGGAGCAACTTCCCTTCAACTTATCGAAGACGTGATCCTAGAGAGAGAGGTTAGAAGGTCGAAGATTAGGGTAGAAAGGTAGTATACCGCTGAGAGTTGTAGTACTTTTACATGGAGAGGCAGGGGTCTACTCTCCTCATCAGTAATCTTATTTAGTATTTGCATAGTATCTTATTCTCTGGTTTTACTAGTAAATATTATTTCATTCGCTTTATTTATCTTGCGATTTTGCAGTCGTTATTTCCTTTCCATTCTGTATTAACTACACTTCTTTTGGGTCGAGGGTCTATCAGCAACAACCTCTCTACCCTAGAGATAACGGCAGCCCTACAACTTACCCTGCCCAAACCCATGTTGTGGAAATACATTGGGTATGTTGTTGTTGTTGTTGTTGTTGTTATTGAGTTGTGCACAATATCAACCATCTAAAATAGAGAGAATATCTACGATAATCTTAGTAACACATACAGGAATAAGGGCTATTATCTACCAGAAACCTGCTGGTTTACCAAAATCAGCCCAAAATATGTTCATATTTTAAGATATACCAAGATGCCATTTCTTCAAGAGCAAACAACAGACCACCAACAGGAGCTCGGAAAGCAGCAGCCATCCCAGCAGCTGATCCACATGTTACAAGATCTCGTCGATCTCTATCGTTTTTAAAATACTTCAGCCATTTCCAAGTTAATCCATATTTCTTTGACCCGCCTTGACCCATTAGTGCTGCAATGCAAGCACCAGTATGAACCATGGGGCCTGCTTTTCCAATTACCAGAGATCCTGATACTGCAGAAATGCTGCCAATAATCTGTTCATTAAAGTTTCAAGTAAGGCTCTTACTGTAACATGTTGCACTAGGGCTTCGAAATAGAGAAATAGAGGAAAGACAGCCAGAAAGTATGATGCAACAACAACATACCCTGTATATTCCCACAAGTGAGGTGTGTGGAGGGTAGTGTGTGCACAATGTGCCCCTACCTAGGCAGGTATAGAGGCAAAACTCAAAAGATCTTCTATCAACTATTCACAGGCACGAGATAAGATAACCATGAACACAATGGAAGATTCAAATATCCATGCACAAACTGTAGATAAGTCCAAAGCTAAATTGGAAAAAAAAAAGTATCTTCTATAGGAACAAATAGTTAAATTATTGACTTTGCAGATTTTAAAGTTCATTAGTCATAACTTTACAGCAACCCCAGGAAGAACACTTCCCAAATGGCTATGAACAGTTTAAACAAGACTGTTAGCTGCAGGTTTAGTCTGTTATGGACAATGAATGGACACAATTTCTAGCAGAAGACAACTTTCAGAAGTCAGCTGAAACTAAAGTCACAAGAACAAAATAATTTTAAATGGAATAAATATAAGAATGAGCATTGTTCAATGTCGGAGATCAAGCTGCTTCCAAGCATTGTCCAGTGAACATCTATGAGCATTAGTATGAGGAGGGAAAAATGTATGTATCACTAAGCTAAGCATGAACAGGATTCTCTTTCAAATAACAATCAGGTCTAGCTTGACCTGATATCTGTGTTGTAAAATAACATAAAAGCCAAGGTGTTTCTTAGGGAGCTCTAGATTTTTCACATTATAAAGAAGGTGCTTTGTGCCAATCAGTTGATCTACTATCTGAACCTCGTAAGAACTTGAAGCTTATCCAAAATCATTTAAGAGTGTGCAACAACAGCATACTCAATGCAGTCCAACAAAGTGGGGTCTTGGGAAGACAGAGTGTACGCAGACCTTACCCTACCTTAGAGGTAGAGAGGCGGTCACTTAAGAGGAAAAGGGCAGCCCGATGAACTAAAGTTCCCACCATGCGCAGGCGGTCACTTAAGAGCATTCATGAAAATATTATTTCCATAAACCAAAACTCATCTTGCCTTATAAAATGAAAATAAGAGCAATGCCTCACCCACTCACCCAACAAAAAAAAAAGGGAAAAAAATCCACTATGAGCTCACTTTTGTAGTAAGGCAACCAATTGCATATCACATTAATTGATCAACCACGCAGTTACATAATCCTTATCATGCAATTGTTTCCAATCACATGTCCACCACCAACACTAGAACTGAACATTAGTAAAAAAAAAATGTAAAATTGGATAATGAAAAAACAGCATCTATATGAGAAGGCAATTCAAGGTCACTTTACCTTGACAAACAGAGTTCGCAGAGAAAATATTGCTGGTGCATCTACGCCATTCAAGTAGGCCTTAACTTCAGGTATACCTGAACCAGCAGCTTCTGGTGCGATAAAAGCCGTAATTAGACCGGCAAATAATGTCAATCCGAAATTGGAAGATGCAAATACAAGAAAAGCCGTTTTATACCTGTTGCATTATCAAGAGTCATTCACCTCAAATACATATTTATACAAGTATATGAAATATTTTCTATTTATAAATATAAAATGAAATCATAATATTCCACTCCACAAACTTAGAGCACAGAACAGGGTTACTTCCAATATTTACATAGTTCAGTTACCCTCAGTACATATGCGTCTAACATATAAAGGTATTTATATGACCATGAAATTCCAGTTAAATAACCTAAAAGAATAACAGTTAATATCAGGATTGCGCAAGCAATTGATTATATCTTTGAGGTATAAGAACATCAAACAAAGTAGCAGCAGATATCAGTTTGTATTATATAAATTCAAGTAATCTCAACATAATAATTGAAGGCGTAGGTGCGTATTACAGGACAAGCTATGAATGAAAGGGAATTGTATACCTTCTCGCAAGCATCATGTTAGAGGTCACCACAAATTTCATTCCAGCAATGTTCTCAACAGCAAGATTGTTGCAGAAACCAACAAGGCCGACAAGCAATCCAATGAAAAAGCACATCATCCATTTCATTGATACGTACTGCAATATTTGAATCTTCTCTCCACTCCTCCAATCTTGCTTGAAATAATCATTCTCCATGATTCTTCAATCAGTAGGGCACAATTATTAAGCTTCTTTTATTTGCCAATCTAATCAAAGAAAGGAAAAGAAAAAGGAAACACTTTCCACCAAAACATCCCGAGCTTAAAACCAAAATCTTCTTCCAGGAACTTTAAAAATAGAAAGAAAATGGAATTGAAAACACTCCTTATCAATGTTTAGCTCCAAGCATATCGTCCTACCATATCCAACTTCCTTTGTTTTTACCCCACAGCAGTTTGATGTAAACACTCAAATATATTTACTCCAATACACTAACCATCACGAAAATATCAAAATTTTGATCTATTTTTTCCTACTAGACTTGAACTTACCCAAGAATATGGATGGGTCTTCAGCTGATTCATGGACTTATTGGGGTAAAAAGTGATCTTTGTTGTTTTTCTATTTGTGAAATCTCTTAGTGCTCTTTCTATCTCCCACATTCTCTCAAAACCATAAAAGCATAACAAAACTCCAAGCGATGAAGCATCAGATAATTACATAAATCCCGAGATTTTCTAAGCACAGATCCCTAGAATTGAACTTTCCACATTATTGTCAGTAAAACTGTAGATATAGAGACATACCAGAATAACTATTATCATGAATTATAAGCTTCTGTATAGAAACAATTGAATTCTTCCTCAGAACATCAAAAAAATCCATGATGAAACCAAATAATGAAGAACTTCATCATCTTACCCCAAACTCCATTCTTATTTATTTATACTTCGTTCGTCCCTATTTACATGATATGGTCCGTATTTCCAGAGTCCAACTTTCTTATTCTAATTGTGAACTCGAACATACCATCAAGGTTTTTGAAAAACAATTTACATATTTAGAAACTACACAAAAAACAGTTTCACTAAAGGATTCAAAATATGAAAAGTAAACATGTGAAGAAGCCAAATGCGGGTCCATCTACTATATGTAGATCAAAAATAATTTTAACCATAAATAAACAACGTAACTTTCCGCCAAAGCAGTTCCCTATGGACAGAAGGGAGGGGACGGAGACAGAGCTTCCTTCTTGCCTTTCATCATTTTAGGAAAGCTTATTTGAGCAGAGAATTTCCTTTTAGTACAATTTCTTTCATAGACAAAAAGTTAAGTAAAAACAACCCCCACATTAATAAACCACGAGCAAGTCAGATTGGGATCCCCAATGACAAGCAAACGGGCATTTTCGGGTCCAGAACAAAA
>JBDJHY010000102.1:2970827-2981333 GCA_039654485.1 Withania somnifera | reverse complement strand
GGATCAAGTTTATTTTGCCCCCAATCTTGTGACTTTCTATTTGTTTCCAATGTATTGCATTATTATTTCTAGCTTTTCCTGGGAAATATGATTTCAAATCTGATTTTTGTCTCCTTTTTTTAGGTGAAAAACATTGGGTTTACTGGGATTTTCAGGCTAATCTTCAGGCCACTTGTTGATGAGTTTCCCTGCTTTGGAGCTGTTTGTTATTCTCTAAGGAAAAAGGTGTTATCTTACTTCTCTTTCATTCTAAGGCTATTGAGCACACTTACGGTTCAACTGTGTGATACACGTGTATATACACTCACAAAGTCAACTTATGAATGTTACTTGCACAAAAGTTAATTTATGGATTTGGATGATTTTACAACACCAGCTTAGTCAGTATCTTATGGATTTGCCTACTGATTCGCGGATTTAGAGGCATGTTTCAGAATTAAGCTTTTCTCTTTCAAAAGGGTCTTGAGCCGAGGGTATTTCAGAAACAGCCTCTCTACCTCACCTATGAGGTAGTGGTATGGACCGTGTACGCTCTACCCTCCCCAAAACTCACTTTGTGGAAATATATTGGGTATGATGTTGTTGTTGTCTTTTCAAAAGGAAAATTGAAGTCCAAATATATATCTTGTTGGACATGCATGGCATACAACTTGTCCAAAATTAATAATCTTGTGTAGTTTTGTAAGCGGTCCACAGCAGATGCAAGCTCTCCTGGATTTACCCCACCCCCTCCCTAACGCCACTCCTTACTTATGTTAGGAAAAGAATGACAATAAATTCTTTTCTGGTCTGCAGAAGAAGTTGGATTTTACACTTAAAGTGGTTGGTGGTGACATGACAGCAATACCTGGCATTTCTGATGCGATTGAGGTTTGGGCAAAATTTACTATCTAATTTTGTTACTCATAACCCATATATGTTTGTGAAGTCGATAATGTTTCCATGGACCATGGTCCAAGACTTATCTTGTCTTCCCTTTCCTTTCTAGAGAAAGGGTGGAAGAAACTGCATGAACACTAAATATCTATGTGATCACTTCAAGGATATGTTGCTACGTGATTAAACAGGAAATAATATGTTTAATTTCATGTTCTCAAGGAGATTGGCGTTTATTAAAAAGACAAAGTAATGTCTCCACTTTTTTCAACAGTTAATCAAAAAATAATAAAGGGCCATCAGCTTCTCTTTTCAGAATGTACCTCATAAATGCTGCTATGGTGTATAATGACACTTAATTTTTTAATGAGAGCAGAGATGAAAATTTTTCAAGTAAAAATTGATTTTTTATCTCTTGATGCATTTGATAACATTGTTCCCATTCGGAAGAATAGTGAGGACTAGACATTTGTTTGTTTGAATTGTTCTCTTAGGTTGTGATTTGTGCTCTGAAGGTTTGGGAAAGTTATAAAAATGGTTCGTATGATTTCATACAGTCCAGATGTTCTAAATGATTTTTTTCCTCTTTACAGGGCACCATCCGCGATGCCATTGAAGACTCTATCACTTGGCCAGTTCGAAAAATTATTCCCATTTTGCCTGGGGATTATAGGTATTCCTTTTTACAAGGGAAATTTCAAACCTTGTCATTTTGCACTTACCCAGTTTCTCATAAAATCTTTATAACTTCTTCAGTATAAGATTTAGAAGATGGAGTTTGGTTCTCGAGAAGTCCCCAAAATTCGGGAAAGTAATCGAGATGACTTCTATTTTCCAGAGTCTCTGACTTAGAAAAGTTAATATGTTTAATTTCTAATGACCTCATGTCTTTGTAGGGGGTGGAAAAACTAAAATTCTTAGATATTTATATGTATATTAACCCTAAAAACACACCTTAGTGATTAATCTGTTTATGCAAAACTTGGACTTTGACTGCTTTTTCTGTCTTATGAAAGTCGACCTGTCATTGAAATCTATTAGAAATATACAGCTACAGGTCAGTTTCTGTTGGATCCTATGTATGTCAAGGCTACACTGTGATCTTACCTTTTACCGAACTTTTATATTATTTTGGATCCTTCTCTGCAGCGCCCGTGTCAATTCAACATGATTTGGATGTGGCATGGAAAACCGTACGTGGTCAACCTAACTAGGGTGCCTCGACTATCCCTTTGCCAAGAAGTATAGGTTGATTGGGTATTTGGTTTGGTTTTGGGTTTGTCATATATATATGTTTATATACACAAACTCATATAAAGTACTAGAACACTTTGCTAGATAATTTATGAATAAGATAGTAACTGCTTACAAAGAATTTAGTTATACTAGCTTTAACTTCATAACTTCACTTAATTGTGACGCAATATATACTTAAATTACAACTTATATGGTGTAATATATACTTATTAGTCATATCCTAGCTCCCATACCCGTAGTTTGATCCCTAGTCCCCAATCCTAAAATTCATGTAATGAAGAGTCTAACCTCTAGATCTACACCTGATAAAATCTTTTACTTCTTTGAATAAAGAAGAAAACAAGTATCGGCGACTTCGTCTCTAATTATCCAACTTTGCTGGCCGAGGCACCATTTTCTATTTGACAAACCTAATTTATTGTTTTTAGTGACCTTGAACTGAAGCCTACTGGAGTATTGGAGGTGAAACTTGTTCAAGCAAAGGAATTAACAAACAAAGACCTCATTGGTAAATCGGATCCTTTTGCTGAGTTATATGTCCGCCCTTTACGAGATAGAATGAAGAAGAGTAAAACAATTGTAAGTATTTCATTTGTGTAATGCACTGATCTAGTGAACATTTATATGACCATTGTTCTTTTCAGAACAATCAATTGAATCCAGTCTGGAATGAGCATTTCGAGTTTGTACTTGAAGATCCATCGACACAACACTTAGTGGTAAAGATCTATGATGATGAAGGGATTCAGGCAGCTGAACTAATTGGATGTGCACATGTCCGTTTGAATGAGCTTAAGCCTGGTAAAGTGAAGGATGTGTGGTTGAAATTGGTGAAAGACTTGGAGATCCAGAGAGACCAAAAGAATAGGGGCCAGGTGACACTTGCATCCCCTTTTGTTTTCTGTGATCCTTCTCTTTATTGGAACTCGCCGCTATCAATTCAGTGTACATACAACTTCAACGTTGATGAAACATATGTGAATATATATATATATATATATATCCACAAGTGGAGTACTAATCAATAATGTTGGAGAACAAGTGTTTTTTCAACAATAATCAATACATAATATAGTGGTTTGTTTCAACAATAATCAGATCAAACTGCATCTAGCTGTTGTAGATTGCGTGCCATATGTAGTCTAGGTGAAATTTATTGAGTTTAATCCTGAAAACATTACCCAAAAAAGCTTACGGATAACAGTTCTCGCTGATTTAATGTAATCCACTATACTGCTAAACAAGATAGTTAACTGAGCGGTAAAACCTCCGATCATATGATAGATATCTCAATAAGTCCAATAAACTTTCTTCTAGAACTACGTCAGTGACTTTCGTCCTCTTAAGAAACATCGATTTCTCACTTGCAAATGTAAACAGATTCATGCAGGACTTTTCTTTTAGCTCTGTCTGAATATTCCCTGCATCTTTGCTTTAGGTCCACTTGGAGCTGTTGTATTGTCCTTATGGCATGAAGAATGAGTTTATTAACCCTTTTTCCAATAATATATCAATGACCACGCTGGAAAAGGTTCTTAAAAGTGGGTCCGAAGGAAAAGAAGCTGCCCAAAATGGTGGTGAAATCAACAGGCGGAAGGGCGTAATAGTACGAGGGGTACTTTCTGTAACCGTGATATCAGCTGAAGATCTGGCCCCAACTGATCTAATGGGGAAATCTGATCCGTATGTTGTAGTTACTATGAAGAAGACTGAAACAAAGAACAAAACCAGGGTATCGTTTCTTATTAGTTAAATGTGTATTACAGTTAAAATTGTTCTTCCTCGCCTCTTTGTAAGGAAGTAGAGAAAATGAATTTTTGAGATGCTCTTCTCTTGGATTTTTCATCTAATATATCGAACAAAAATATCCTTTTCTAAAGTAGTTCCCTTGCTCGTAGTTTCTTGTTCTTCAATTTTCGGTTATCACCTGTGTTTTAGGTGCTCCAGTTATCGCATTTCGATGTCGCTGCTGTTCTTTCTTCTGTATTGTTGTGTACTGCTCTTCATTTCACAGTATTTAGTTATTGTTACTGCTCCCATATCTTTATTCCCTTTCTCGAAACTGTTTGGAAATGCTTTAATTAAGCCGAGGGTCTGACAGAAACAACCTCTCTGTCTCTATGAGGTAGGGGTAAGGTTTGCACACACACTACCCTCCGGCATCCTCAGACCCCACTTGTGGGATTACACTGGGTATGTTGTTGTAAAGTAGTTGCCTTAAAAGTGATAACCTATAACTAGGTATAATGCTGATTATATATTCTTCATTTTTAGGTTGTACCGGAAAGTTTAAATCCAGTATGGAATCAGACTTTTGACTTTGTCGTTGAGGATGGATTGCATGATATGCTAATTCTAGAAGTGTGGGACCATGACACCTTTGGAAAGGTAAGAGTATTTTTCCCTTTGAATCAACTTCCAAATCCTTATCCTATTAATAGTTGGTACAAAATTAACGTTGATAAACCAGGACTTAATATATACCAAATGTTTCCTGATGTGAGATTTGCTTTAGCTGAATGTCATCCTCACATCCATGCTAGTTTTTTTGTTAAATTTAGAACAGGCAGAGTCTCTCCTATCTTGAGATGCCTTATTTTAAGTTGTGGATTGATTTGGGACATACTAGAATTGTTTGGAAAAATTAAAGTACTGGTAGATCCAAGAATACCAACAACACGAGCTACTGAAACAGTAAAAAGTTAGCCTTCAGTAGAGTATAAACGTGTTGATCTAGTTATGGTGTTACTGAATTTTAATTGATAGATTAGCACTTACATTTTGTCAATAAATTCAACATGATATTTTACTGTGCTTAAAGAATAAGATGATTAGGGAGAAAAAAGAATCATCTAGCCTTATCATGTTGAAGATCTTGTCTAGGAGAAGTTGGTTGTTGAAATGTTAACTGATACAACAGAAATAGAGACTCAATTCTTTTTCCAAGTTGGAAGTCTTTTTATCGAAAGGAATGTGTTGAGAAAAGGCAGATATATAGAACCTTGTGTTTAATGAATAAGATGATTAGGAAGAAAAAAGAATTATCTAGCCTTTATCAAGACGAAAATCATCTCTCATGTATTCCTCAAAAGGACCATTTGCCTTGTCCTCGGCCTACCAACAAAATAATGTGGTCATCTTCAATTGTTTTCTTCAACGCTAGATAAGTATCAAATATTGTGCGACTGTTATAAAAGGATAGGTTTACAAGGAATACTGCCATAATGAATGTCCTTGCAGCTATAGGTAGAATGTTGTTATGGTGAAAGTAAAATATAATATGAAAAATCGGCTTTGGAGAAAATTAGTTTGTTGTAATGAAATGCTATTATAACGAATAGTTGTTATAACGTGGTTTGACTGTGCTTACAATTTCTTCTGTTGGCAGGATTATATGGGAAGGTGCATATTGACATTGACAAGAGTACTATTGGAAGGTGAATATAAAGAAACCTTCGAACTAGATGAAGCTAAATCAGGAAGACTGAACTTGCATCTCAAATGGACACCAAAACCCATATACAGGGACCCTTAAATGATTAAAAATCATAGGCTTGTTTTTCTTCTCTGTAAGATTTGTACAGACACAAGTTGCTTCAATTCTGTACGTGTCATCATAGGCTATGAAAACCTGTAGAATTATTACATTTTTGTAGATAATTTTTTGATTAGTGCTGAGTTGAAAAAATGTAAAGCTGTAAAACTTCACAAGTGAAGCTAAAGCTGGACAAGAAATAAAATTTAGAAGAGGTTTAAGGCGTTTGTGTTAGATTTTGTTTGGTTTCTTCGCTGTATTTGGTGCTCGTATTGGAGCTTTAACTAATCTGAATTTCCACTGTGTAAGACTCATAAAAGGGGGAAGCGCTCCTTATAAGGATATGAACTCAAACTCGTATCAATTCCACCACAGTAAAATCAACATTGGGATTTATATCTGCAACCTTCCTCCTTTATGTTTACCAAAACACTTGACAGATATATCAATCAGATAACAAAACAATGAAATTATAGTATGTAGGTATTTCAAATTTACAAGAGCTTATACTTCCATAATGTCATAATGCTGCTATAAACAGCACAAACTTTTATGTTACATGACCAATATACTGGAAAACATAGCTGGTAGTAATGGAGCTGGTCTTCAACATACGTAGAAGGTACATATTTCAAACTGCATTGTAGGATCATGGCATAGAATCACCGATAGTTTGAGAAACTATTGTCTCAGAACCATGCAATGGAAGGCCTTTCCGAAATCATAGAGTTTAGATGATTCTTGTTTAACTTTTCCTACGACCTCCACTTCCCCTGCATAACAATGTCAATTATAAGCCAATGGTACGATACAGTAAACAACAACGGGTGTGGCTTGAATAAAGCGGTTGAATATAGGGGATCAAGGCTCAGGTTGCATCAGAATAGAAGCTAGGTAATGCAAGCCTTAGTGGACGGACTTAGACCTGTGCTAATGGTAGAACGTGGTGCATGCAAGTTGGACCTGACACTCACCAACATATAAGACTGATCATAAACCAATTTGTATTTCAAGTAATGAAATGGCTGTAAGAACTAGACTAGAACTAAGACATTGTGACAAATGTGACCAGTGCAACCATGAAAAATCTGTAGCTGGTGTACAAGTACTACTCAAGATTTATCAGTAGAAGATAGCTCTGCTACTTGTGAGAGTAGAACTCTAATGGAGACATAATGCATTTCAAATAGGAAGGTGAAAAAAAAGCAGATGTCTACAAAAGCAACTTTTAGCATTGAGAATGATTTTCTTGATTACAAATATAGAAGAGACACTACAAACGTTCACTGTTTTGTGGCATGAATCTAAAAACTGCAAGCTATAATAGTTCGAAGTTCTTCAATATTATCAAATTCGAACTGGATGGAACATTCAATTAAGAAATTAATATAGGAGAGATGAAAAGAATGTAACGAAAATCTAGAAAGGGATTACTGACCAATACTGGTTGTGCAATGTGAATGAGTCAGTTATAACTTTATTTCCATCGTCATTTCGGTTCCAATGGTAGAATGCATGTGTTCGATTCTTGATCTCAAGCGTCGAGTGACCATAACTGGCTTCACGAAAAGCAGAATAGTCTGGCTGGGGATCTCTAAATCTGCACAGAAAGGCAAATGATGATATAGTTCAACAGCAAATAGAAAGTTATATCAGTTAAATTTTCAGATAAGGTGGATCACATAATTTAGCAATACATCTGGCTTAATTGAACCAGGGATATTCCCTGTAACCTATCATGTAACTTACTTTGACGCAAGACCTTCTGAATTTCCTCCATCACCAACAGTTATGTAAATAGGAGCTGTTTTATCTGGTACGGGATAAGCATCTCCACCCGAGACATTGTAGTGTATATTAGATATACGATACTGGAAAAGATAAAAATTCGGAAGTTAACAATAGATCGTAATAATTACAATGCAAATAGAGTTGAAATGGAAACTAAAGAACACGGAAGAAATGCGCAACTGATATCCGCAACTAATTCTCTCTAAGACAACAGTATCTCGTAGACAGTGATTCATAATTTTTTTTTTATTGGAATAAAAGAAAAGAACGTGTTTTTGGCTCTCTAGCCTATATCCTGATAGCCCTCACATTACTGCAAGATAGGCTCAATTTTTTGAGTAAAATGCTAAGTCGTCCAGGAATATATCAGTTTGGAAATAAACATGATACGTCTTACGGTCTTAAGTGTGTTGCTCCATATGTACAAAGCATTCTTGCTGGGGCTAAATCAGCAGTTTTCTATATTGTGCCTAAAATCTCTATTTTGCTATTGTATAACGTGTTTCTATTTGTCTGCCAATGTGCTTCAGTCTTCAGTTGATACTGTCACGTGGAGAGAACCGCATTTTACTCAAAGATACAGCACATCATGGATTGAACTTTGTTATTATATTCCTAGCTTCCTATCGATCTTTGTTAGTTCTAGCTGAGTTCCTTCTTTTTTTTCAACAGTTGATTTTGGCTATGACCAAAGCCCTGAACAGGCATAGAAAAATCTACCTGATTCATATATATATAGGCAAGCAGAGACAACAAGTATGATGAGAAAAGACAACTTACTGATCTTTCATAAGCATGGACGTGGCCAGCAAAGATGACATCGACTTTGTATTTGACAAACCATCTTTCATAGGCTGATCTCATGCTTTCCCCTTCCATGAAATGGGCTTCATTACTGTTGTAGAGAGGAACATGCATAAGGACTATAAGCCAAGGAGTTTTCTCTCTGTTCACATTTTTAAATTCATGTTTCAGCCAATGCCATTGAGGTGTATATTTTACTGCATGACAAGAGATGCACCAGCTCAGTAGCTATTGCATCAAAAGATCCATAATTATCGGAGATGATGCTTAAAGTTACAGTAAAAGCAATAAGAACAAGAAATCATTTTCAAGTTTCTATAAAATGAAACAGGCCGTAAAGGTTGTTCTTTGCATCTAAGAAGACAGTGCAAACCTACTATCCTAAACTTGAAGAGACTTGTACGTGAACAAAAGGTTTCAAAAAATAACCAGCCAAATGCACCAAATAATTACAGGAAAACTTTATTTACTCATATGGACGTGGATTCAGCAAAAGAACGAATAAGTTTTAACGAAGAAAAACTGGGAAACAGAAGCTAGAGATCATGAGTTTGACAATTTTTACATGCATATATGTAATGATTCTTCTGGTCATTTCTGTGTTCCACGTATTTCTTTGTATCTTAGAGCTTTTCTATAGCAATCTTAAGTCATTTATGACTTATTGGTACCGGTGGTTCGGATCCCGGGTCGTCCGTTTGATGGTTATGTCCGTTTTCCTGTTTTGAAGCTTTAACTTTTAATAACGTTGACTCGGTCAACATTCCTTAAAAATGATCTCGGAATTAAATTCGGATAGTTTCGTTAGCTCTGTAACATAGATTTTGGTCGAGGACTCTTGGTTCATGTCCGGAAGTCTTCATTGTGAGCTTATCTCATTTTGTGTGTTTTATGAGCTTTCTAGTTCATAAATGGAGCTTGAGTTGTCATTTTGTAATCGGAGCCTCGGATTAGAAATCAGAATGCGCCATTAGCTCCGGAATGTCGAGTTTGGGTTAGGTGTGGTGTTTGTTCAGGCTTCGGGTTATCCGAACTCATTTCGGGTACTCGGCTGAAATTTATATAATTTAGGCTGAGGGTTGACTTTAGTCGCCATTAATCGAAACGATATCGGGTCAAAATTTCGTTTGCACCATTGAATCTTGAATGTTATTTTCATAAAATTTGCATATTTGGTTTATGTTCATCGAATTTCGAACGCATTGCGAATCATCTTTTGAACTTCCAAAGTATGGTTAAGTTTCTGTCAACTGGTGCCAAATCAATGGCCTTCGAGATCGCAGCCATACCATTGCAATCGCATAATGTTGGCGGCTTGGATCTTCTTCTTCATTGTTCACTTTGCAATTTTAGAGAGCATTATAGTGTGGTTGGGCACGCATCTCGATATGAGTACGACCTTTCATCCTCATACCGATGGACAGTCTAAGAAGACTATCCAGGTTCTAGAGGATATTCTACATGCATGCATTATAGACTTTGGGAATCAATAGGATAAGCATTTATCACTAGCTAGTCTTAGCGAAAGCGGTCGTTTGAACAGCCCGTTGCCCTTCCATCAAGATCGCGACCCACCTTCCGCGATCGCGATGCCTTCCTCCGGTTACTCTTCGTGTTCGCGGTCGCAATGCACTGGACAGTATATAAATCCCAAACCTGAGTTTTTTGCTCATTTTCTCATTCTTCTTCATCCCAAACACCATTATTGAGCTTCAAAAATCCTAGGGTCCTTGCATAAGCTATTGGGTGACATTGGAATCTTAATTTCTTTGATTTCCTATCAATTTTCGGTAAGTTTGCATCTTAATAAATTTCTTCAAATTTCACCTAAATTTCCCAAAATTTCTAAAGTTGGTTCTTCACTTTAATCCCTTGTTTCAAGCTTAATTCTTGCTTATTTTAGCTTCTAAATTCGGGTATGAGTTCCTTTAACCCTTTGTTTGAAGTTTCGGGTCCGCAAACCTGTAGGCCAATTTGACCCATATTTTGACCCCGACTATTTCTATAGCTTTATGAGTGTCGTTTGACTCGTATTAATGTATAGATTATTATTTTTCTAGTGTCGTGGTTGTTCAAACTCGTTTGCGCATTTTGGAGTTCTGAACCAGTTCGGGCATCTTCTATGCTATATTTGCGAGCTTGTCTTCGGAGGGCAGGCAGGCTAAGACTTACGATCTTAACTTGGTTTATATGAAAAATAATAGTACGAATTAGAATCCGTGGGTTGAGAATTTTAGGTTGGT
>JBDJHY010000102.1:2945240-2961708 GCA_039654485.1 Withania somnifera | reverse complement strand
CCTAATTGTGCCGTTTATCCTGATTCGAGGTAGACGATGGCTCTTGGAGTCTGGAGCTTGCATTCACCTCTCTCTATCTTTTCATTTCTGTCATTTGTACTGTAATAGACAGATATTACATTTTCACTTCAAATTTGTATTTATTTTCTTAGAGGTTCATGTACTAGTTTACCAGGTTTTGGAGAATTCTTTTATTGTACTAGATTTCAGTGTGTTCAACCCTTATTTATGCTATTATCTTCGTTTTTATTTATTACTTTAGTTTTCCGTACTTGTTGGGTGGTTCTCCCAAGGTGCGATGTAGGTGCCCTCACGACCTTAGAAATTGGGTCGTGACAATATACTTCGTTGATTGCGTCATGTTTTTTTGTATTTCATTCGGAAAGTTCATCAGTCAAATAATGCCTTCCATCTTAACATTGTCATGTTTAGCTGGTTAATTAACTGCGAAGTCCTGCAAATCCCACACCTTAAAACCACCCGTTTTGACAAATATCTTTTTAAATCACAAGCATAAGATTTAACAAAGCGTTGTTAGTAGGTCGATGTGGCATCTATTCATTGAAACTTCTCTCAGTCTTCTGAAATGAGGAAATCAAAATATTGCAGAATCCTGATCTTAGTTTGTGGCCATTTCTGTTTGTCGTTAAGCATATAATTTTTTTAAATCTGTAATTTACTCAAGTTTTAGCAAAAGCTAATAGATCTTTCAGATCTAGACCATCAACTTAGAGTCTAGAAACCTAATTGCGCTTCAGTAAAACTCCCTAACCTCTGAGTACCAACCCAAATTATTTGTGTTTATCAGCAAGGTATCAGAATAAAGCAAAAGAAACAACCATAAGAGGGAACGATTACTTACCAAAAGGGGAATAGCTTGATAGGACAATAATGTGAGCCGATGCTCTTCTGATGGCATACCAAAGGGGATTAGTGCTTTTTGAAGCTCGATAAGGTGTAGGATGTCTAGATAGAAATGATCTGAATGGAACTACTTCCCCCTGTACATAATGAGAAATATCGTCAATGGGCATCAAAATACTTTATAAGAACATATTGCAAAGTTAATTGGGATGTGAGAAATTCTACATGACTCATCGGTGGAGTTTTATTTTTATTTTTATTTTGATTAAGTCAGTACATTTTAAAGAATTTCTCCAAAAGATGTGAGAAATGTTTTTTCCGTAAAGTCTGCATACCCATCACCCTCCTCAGAGACCTCCCTTGTGGGGTAAAACTGGGTATGTTGTTGTTTCTCTAAAAGACGTGATCACATTGGAGGTCTAGAGATGACTATGGAAGTTTTCATACAGGTAGAATCGGGGTTCATGCTTTTTCAAACCCTAGCAATCACGGCCTCGGGTCCATCTGAAGATTGTGAAAGAATTGCGAATGTTCTGCATACGCGCAGAATGTTTTTTGTTCATCTTTAGTTCAAGCTAATGGTGCACTTGTGGCAACTGGAATCATTAATCACGTACTGATATCTCAGAACGAAAAGAAGTCCTTTCTGAAACATATGCAAAGTTATTAGATGTATTACAATACATTACCATATAAGGGAAGTACTCTATCTCATGATTCCCAGCGGACCAAATCCATGGATGGTAAGCTGTACTTTGTTCAACGAGGCGGCCCCATGTATCCCAACGGATTCCAACGTTGTTATACTGATATCTGTCAGCATAACAGAGATCTCCAACAAACAAGACAGTCTTTGCTCCACTTTGAGTAAAATGCTGAATAGTTTGAAGAGAATTATATGTTTGACCAAGGTCCCCTGCAAAGGATGTTGGGCGAACTGTATAAGAATTTTGACACGATAATGAAGGTGTTTGGCTAAGCTTATAAGCTGATCAAACTAGCTAATAAACACTCTTTAGCTTATATACGCATTTGGTAAACATGGAAGTGGTTAATAAGCTAAAATCAGAACACTTAAGTGCTTATAAGCAAAAATAAGTCATAAGTTGGTCATTCCCAACTTACGGATTTTCAGTATATAAGCAGTTTTGGTTTGACCATTTATGTTACTATCTTTTCCTTAATAATTTTCAAAATTTCAAAATATCTTTCCCAAAAAAAAAAACTCCTGCCTTCTTCTTCACTCCGTGTTCGTGGTTCCTCCTTTTCTTTACATGGATACTTTCAAATATATTGTCTTTTACAACAACATTAAGGTTATTTGAGTCATTCTAAAAGAATAGCTTATCAACACTTGTTTACCAAGCACATCTACTGCTTATTAGCAATATCAACACTAACATCCAAACACATAATTGCTATTGTTAAATTAGTTTCAGCATTTAAAAACATTTTTCAACACTCAAAGCTTCTCATCTATTTACAGTAAGCTAATCCAAACGGGCTCTCCCACAATATGTGAATAAATTAATACTCCATCATATGGTGTCATTGGTCTAGAAGTGAAAAGTTTAAATGTTTAAATAAGTGCAGGGACATGAAGATGCGGTAAAACAGATATGAAACTTTAGCTGACTTGTTATTTCAAAGAGAGTAAAAGGTTTCTAATTTTGCTTTCAATGAATGGTTGGATTTGTGTTACATTAGCAAGATGTTAGACCTGTAGTTACTAAGGTCTATAATCGCAGGAAGAAGGGAGAAGATAAGGCTTATATGTAACTGTTATATTTATTAATTATTATGCATATGTATTTCTAGTAGTTACCTAGCAGTTTTTAGTCAGTTATCTAGGATATATTGTACTAGGAAGAAAGAAAAAGTTTATAGGATTTCTCTGACAGATTTGGAGATCAAGTTTCTCGAAATACCTTGGTTCTTATGAGTATTAATGTCCTTTATCTATCTGTAAAACTTATTCTACTTGTTAGGAAAGTTTCTAAGTTCCAAGAATTTGGCATCAGAGCCTACCTCAACCAGAATGGAGGGGAGAATTGAAGGATTAGAGAGACAATGAATGACGTACAACAGAATATTAGTTCAGTACATGGTTATCTGAAACAGTTTACGAGACTGGATGCAAAAAAAAAGATGAACGTAATGCTGAAAAACTTCAACACATGAAAGAAAAGCCAGTGGTTAAGGAAGATTTAATCAAAGATGCAGATGTGATAGCAGAGAATAACAACAATTGCAGAGATGATGGATTTCGCGAAGTTCAACCGCAATTTTGTGATGAAACACATTCTAGAAGGCTGGAACTGCCCTTATTCTCTGATGATAATCCATATGGGTGGCTTAACAAAGTAGAGCGTTACTTTCGTTCAATGAAATTGATGAAAAGGATAAATTAGAGGTTGTTGCAGTTTGCCTTGAAGGTAGAGCCTTAAATTGGTTCCAATGGTGGGAGACAAGAACGTCGATTGTCACATGGGATGTGTTTCGAGTAGCCATACTCCAACGATTTACTCCATTACAATTAGGGAACTTATATGAGGTTTTGATAGGTTTGAAACAAACCGGAAGCGTGGCTGAATACAGGGAGGACTTCAAATTACTTTCAGCACCTTTGAAAGATGTTGATGATGAAGTTTTGATGGAAAGTTTTATGAATAGCTTGAGAGAGGAGATCAAGGCAGAATTGCATCTTAGGGAACTCTAACCCAAATCATGCATATTGAACAAAAGAATTGACCTCACAACCAAGCCCACTTGCCAAGACATAAGTGTACGACGCTTCTGGGGGTTCAATGCAGTTTTCAGTGATCGATAATAGCCAAACAGGAAGGGTTACAAGTCCACATGTGCGTGTAGCACAACACTCTTTCATTCTACCCGTACATCTGTTCCAGCAGTACCACATCATTTTCAAGAGCAACGGCGAGGAGAAATTTTGCAGCCAGTACCTGAAACTTCTGCAAGGCGTGGAGGAGCATATAAAAGGCTCTCTGGTGCAGAGTATCAAGATAAATTAAGGAAAGGACTTTGTTTTAGTTGCAATGAAATATATGGCCCCAATCACCGATGCAACTCAAAACAATTAAATCTGCGTATCATAGCAGCAAAGGACACTGACAATGGAGGCCTTGAGGAGCACTCAGAGGAGATAGTAAATGCAGGGATGGATCAACTAATTGTTTAAGGACAACCAGAGTCAAAAAGGTTAATGAAATTATCTTTGTATTCTATTGCAGGATTTACCACAAAGAAGTACTTAAAAGATATGGGAAACAATACTGAGGAAGAAGGTCATTGTGTTAATTGATAGTGGGGCATCAACAAATTTTATCTCGTGCATTAGCCGAAGCCTTAAGGTTAAAGCAAACAGAAAAAAGACATTTTTCGTAGAAGTGGGAAATGGACAGCAAGTAAAGTGTAGAGGAAGATGCAAGGAAGTGGAATTATGGATTGATAAATTACAGGATAACGCAAGATTATCTCCTTTTTAATTTGGGTAGTGTTGATGTAGTGTTAGGATTACAGTGGCTAGAAACCTTGGGGGACATTCAAGCTAATTTCAGAACATTCACACTGAAATTTGAAGGAGGAGGGAAAACACAATTTGTTCGAGGCGACCCTTCACTGTCATAATCAGTGGCTTCACTCAAAACTTTGTTTAAAGCCTTGCAAGGAGATGGAGAAGGGTACTATGTTGATCTGAATGAGTTAACTGCAAGGGAAAGAACAAGAGAATTTGGATATGCAGCAATTAATAGAAGAATTTGAAACTTTAATTGAGGAACTCAAAGGGCTGCCACTGAATTGGAGTTATGACCATGCTATACGACTTACAAAGGGATCTAATCCAACCAATATTCATCCATATCATTACCCTCATTACTAAAAAAATGAGATTGGGCGAATTCTACGGGAATGCTATCATCCAACCAAGTACGAGTTCTATTTCTAGTTAAGTGTTGCTAGTTTGCAAAAAATATGGTAGTTGGCGATTTTGTGTGGATTATCGGGCCCTTAATAAAACTATAGTTCCTGATAAGTTTTCAATTCCAGCAATCGATGAGTTACTAGATGAGGTTGGGGGTGCCACTATATTTTTGAAATTGGATCTAAGATCAAGGTACCATCAAATCCGGATTTGGAAGGAGGATGTGGCAAAAACAGTTTTGCGTACGAATGAACGTCACTACGAAATTTTTGGTTATGCCATTTGGGTTGCGTAATGCTCCATCCACTTTTCAAGCCTTGATGAATGAGATATTTTGGCCTTACTTACGTAGGTTTGTATTGGTCTTTTTCGATGAAAAATTAGTTTATAGTACAAATTTTCCAACACTGGGATAATTTGCGAGAGGTGCTACAAATTTTAAAACATCATAACTTGGTTGTCAATCGAAAGAAATGTCATTTTGGATAACAATAACTAGAGTATCTGGGTCATATTATTCCTGCAAATAGAGTCTTAGCGGATCCTGCAAAAATATCTAGCATGGGTAATTGGCCAAGTCCAAAAGATGTTAAAGGTTAGCGAAGTTTTGTGGGACTCAAGGGATATTATAGGAAGTTTGTACACGACTATGGGAAATTTAACCAGGCCGCTCACACATTTGCTTAAAAATATGTTTTTTTGCTGGAATAAAGAAGCTCAGTTAGCCTTTGGTTCTCTTAAGAAGGCTATGGTCACATTGCTCAAAGTGTTTGTGGTTGAGACGGATACTTCGGGATTAGGGATTGGAGTTGTCCTACTGCAAGAAGGGCATCCTATCGCTTTTCTTAGCCAAGGATTTTCTGTTCGAGCTCAATCTAAATCAGTATAAGGGAGTTGATGGCCATAAATTTTTGCTATCCAAAAGTGGCGCCATTACTTGATGGGTCGACATTTCATTATACGAACAGATCAACAAAGCCTCCAATTCTCATGGACCAGCATGTTATGGCAGAAGAGCAACAAAAATGGATCACCAAGTGGATGGGATTTGATTTTGAGATTCAATATCGCCTAGGTTATGAAAACAAGGCGGTCGATGCCTTGTCTCACCAATTTCATTTCATGGCGTTTTTTATTTTACGGAACAACACCTTGGATGATCTTTACATAGAAATTTAGCAAGGCGCTGCCAATTGACACAAGAATTGCTTCAAGATCCGACTTCACGACCGAATTATGCTCTAAAAACTGGCTGCCTATTTTTCAAAAGTCGGTTGGTGATTCCTCATTCGTCATTACACATTCCTATGCTCGTAAGGGAATTTCATTCCTCACCTACAAGTGGTCACCCAGGTTTTTTACAAACATACAAGCGCATTTCACAAGTGTTATATTGGAATGGAATCAAAAGAGATGTACAAAGCTTTGTAGCTAGTTGCGAAGTCTGCAAGTAGAACAAGTATGAACCCCTTGATCCTGCTGGCTTGCTGCAGCCATACCTATTTCTACTCAAGTTTGAGATGATATTGCTATAGATTTCATCAGCGGACTGCCAAAAGCAATGGGACATGATACTATACTTGTTGTAGTGGACCTTTTCACTAAATATAGTCATTTTCCAGCAAAGAGTGTAGCTGAATTGCTTGTTCGTGAGGTAGTATGTTTGCATGGGTTTCCAAATCTATTGTTTTTGATCGAGATCTTGTTTTTTTCAGCCAATTTGGCAAGAATTATTCAAGTTGTTCGGTTCTAGCATCAAATTGAGCTCAGGATATCACCCTCAAACAGATGGACAGACCAAGGTTATCACCCGCTCCTTTGGAGACTTATTCACGTTGTTTTGCCGGAGCACATCCAAAAAAATGGCCAAGATGGATTCCTTGGGATGAATTTTGGTTGAATATCACTTACCACGATTCAACCAAGATGACCCTCTTTTAGAGCTTTATATGGGCAAGATCCTCCTCCTTATTGCGGTTCACTGAAGAGATTTCTGCAGTTGAAGAGGTTAACTAGCAGCTTATGGATCTCAGCACTATCCTGGATGAACTCAAAGCTAATATGAAACATAAAGCTTTGATAAAAGTTTATATTGATGCTAAGCGCCGTGAAAGTGCGTTTTAAGCGTGCAACCATTCAAGCTTCGCTCACTTTCCAAAAAGGTTAATCAGAAGTTAAGTCCTCATTACAATGGGCCATATACAATCTTGGATAAAATTGAAGTTGCTTATCGGCTTGATTTACCCCCTCATTCACGAGTGCATCATGTGTTTCGCGTTTCTTGGTTCTTAGCTAAAGCGTGCAGTAAAGGATTTTTCTTTTTTATCTGAAGAACTTGCAACTTGAAGGTGTAATAGATTGTCCTACACTCTTGAATGACTCCCAAGAGGTATTGATTAAGTGGAAGGACTTGCCTGACTCTGAGAACACTTGAGAATCCTATGAAAGCATTAATGCACAATTTCCTCATTTTCACCTTAAGGACAAGGTGAAACTCGTTGGAGTGGGTATTGTTAGACCTGTAGTTACTAAGGTCTATAACCGCAGGAAGAAGGGTAAAAATAAGGATGTAACGGTTGTATTTATTAATTATTTTGTGTATGTATTTCTAGCAGTTACCTAGCAGTTTTAGTCAGTTATCTAGGATATATTGTACTAGGAAGAAAGAAAAAATAGTTTTTTCTTATGTAGGATTTCTCTGGCAGATTTGGAGGTCAAGATTCCTAGAAATACCTTGGTTGTTAGGAGTATTAATGTCTTTTCCCTATCTATAAAAATTATTCTACTTGTTGGTGGCAGTAAAATAGTAGTTGCAGCGTTGTATGTTGTGTCTTTTACTGATTAATGTTAGGAAAGTTTCTGGCTTCCTAACACAAGAAAAAACTCATCACTCATCCATGAACGAGAAAGTTAAAAACTAATGTTCTTTTTTAATCTCTAGCATTAGATTTCAGTTCTATATTGTGAAAACAAATAAAATATGTTTCCATCATAATAAAGTTATGTGATTAGGAGGTCACGGGTTCGAACTGTGGAGACAGTCCCTTGCAGAAATGTCGTATAAGACTACATATAACAGATCCTTGTGATTCAGCCCTTCCCCCGACCCCGCACATAGCGGGAGCTTAGTACACCGGGCTGCCCTTTTTTTCTTTTAACAGAGTCGTGTTGTTATGGTGTATAACGCATATTATAGCAGCTTACAAGGATACATTCCGTCCATGTGAAAATGATATAACACCTGAAAGAAATTTACTTAGCTAACTCATCAAATTGAAACTTAAACTATTTACCGATGATGCCAAATTTGTAAGAAGCATCTGGATCAACTTCTGGAGGTGTTTCAAACCAAAAGCTCCGAGCAGAATCTCCTTCTCCAATTTCGTAGTAGTACTTTGTGTCATACTAAACCAGAAGGTAAAACAAATTGTTACAAGTAAATATTAGATTAGGAAAACCAGAATAAGGAAAGTGTTGGTTGTTATGTACAACACAATTACAAAATCCACAGATTACTAATAAAATCTATCATGGCATCAGTATCATTAGCATTGGTTCTAGCCATGATACACCAAAAAGGGAGCAAAGAGAGATAATAAGTTTATATTCAAACTCCTGTAATTTCGGCGTAATTCATTTTTTGTTTTTTAATAGCTTATACTTTCTTCAAATGCAACAATAGCAATATGTTAGTCAACCTATCCTTCGTAGCGTTTTTTTTTTCTAATAAGGCTCATCATTGTTAGTCTTTGCTTCCTGGAAACGAAATAGGGAGAAAATCATCTAATATGAACTAAGAAGAGAGATTAGGCTTACCAATTTTACTGCGAGAGGAAATACCATCCTCTCACAACCAGGAAACTAAGCAGTACTTATTTGGTCAGAAAATATATATGAGAATGCTCATGTATACACTAGTTAAAATGCACTTGCATGATGCATATTAGCCCATAACCAACAAGACAAAAATGATGACTGTTTCATTTTTTAACTAAGGATAACAAAATGATGGTCTTTACTACCTGAAGGCCAGTTACAAGGCAGTAATGTATGTAACCGGACTTGTACTTGTAGAATGTGTAGTTCGTTGCAGTCCCCTCAACAGTAACATCATATTTCCCTTCAGATAAGCCATATCGCACTTGGCTAGACCCTGGTGCATCAGCAGTTACCCATGAGATTATGACAGCTTTTCCGTCATAGTCCCCCTGCGTAATATGTACCTAGAAGAATAAAAACTGCAGTCATTAGCACTTTAGAGGCCACAAAAACCCATTGTCATCTCAAAAGCCATGTTTATGAAAGAACACATAGAAGCAAAACTTCTACATAAAAAACAGCTTGGAATTCGAAATAGAAAAGAACATCTAGGAGCAAACTTTTTAACTACTATTAGGCAACACACGGAGTTTGAAATTCGTCAGAGAAAACAAAATGTGGAGTTCAGGCTTCTCATGTTCTTGGAAATAGATGAGAATCACAAGAACGATCTATTTATAAATTTATAGCAGTATTATACAGTTCTTTAATATCACAATTTTCTCATCTCTCCAGAAAGTTGTTGCAGAGAACTTTGCAAATTGGAAGATTGAATATTATACATGGAACTAAGACTTGGACTTAAAGCAATCGAACAAGAATTGACTAGGAAGGAGCTTTAGCCGAACAAACCACCTGTTAAGAAAGCTTTGACTGACCCAACAAAAAAGCAAGTCTGAACACTGCAAACTTACTTGCTGTGGAGCGTTATAACCCTTTGGAACTGCAAGTACTTCATTTTCAAGGGGAATATCCACAGACGAAAATTGAGTTCGAACGAATGCACTTGTTATACCAGCACCCCCATTGTCTATAAATGTCAAAAGGACAGATAACAAACAGAAGAGATGAAGCACCATTGGCTTTTCTCCACTAACTTCCAAGACAAGCACCGCTCAACCAGATAATTCAGGCAACACCAGTTATGATTGACTGCATCCAAGAAAAACCAACACAATGATCAGAAGGTTAAAGAAATGACATAAATACTTATTTATGAGAATATACAATCTGATTCCATCACAAAAATAGGTTCCTTTCTGCACATTTATCACCTAATTCATCAAACTACAATTAAGAAACTAACTCAAATCATATAAAAGCAGAAGATTTCTAACCCCTTCTCCTTGAAACAAGAACAGGAAGATCAAAAGAAGAGATTAAATAACAAAGAATAAGTAAAATATAAACATTAAAGATACATGCTAAGAATTATCCTAATAAATGCCACAATGACAAAGGATTAGTGCAAAGGCCAATCACCTAAGAAAATCATATAATTCCTTTTCACCCATCTTTTGGTTGTACCTTTCTTTTAAGACACCAGTGAAACTTAAATTACAATATAAAGCAAAAACAATTCAGCATCTCTCAGAAATAACTTTATAATATCAACGATGTCCATGCAAAATAAACAAAAAAAAAAGAGATTTTTAACTCAGTATCACTTTTCTCCAAAACTGATTCCAGGTCAAAGTGCATAAGACAAACAAAAAAAATGAAAACCATGCCAATTAGCTTAATCAAAGTGCAATATTTTGCTACGTATACTAGAGATATTACAAATAAATTTAAAATGTATTAGATTGAATATGACTTAGAACATCAAGAAACTGATAATGGTTAAACCAGGGAATTTTTTTATTTATTTTTTTTTTTTTAAAAAGGTAATGTCGCTTTCATTAGCACTAAGGATATGCTAGACCTCCAAAAATTGGTTTCAAGCACAAAAAGGACAAAATTACTAAAATTTACAAAGACCCAATAAATTCTAGAATTTGTGCAGCTTCTTCTATCCCTTCCTCTGTACACCAAAAGTAGAAAGTAGTAATGCAATTCCATATGATTTTCTTAATAGGATTTGTTGTAATCTCAAAACATCTCTTGTTTCTTCTCTCCACACTGACCACCATATAAAAGGTGGTAATATGTTCCACCACTTCTTTTGGCTTTTGCTTCCTCCCCTCCAGATTCACCAGCTAAGTAAAATCTGTTGTATGCTCTGGCATAATCTGTTATGTTTGTGTCAATCCAGAAAAGAGTGTCCAGAGCTGAGTTGTAACTTTGCAATGTAAAAACAAGTGACTGTTGGTCTCCTCTTCTTCCTTACACAGTGAGCAGCAAGAGGCAATGGAAGCCTCTCTTTTACAGATTTTCTTGTGTAAGGCATGCTCTCCTGGTCACCAGACAAGCACTTGATCTTAGTTAGGGTCCTATTCTTCCAGATCATCTTCCAGGGCCCTAGCATACCCCCTGGAAGTTCCTTCACCTCTTTTATGTACAATCTTCTTACAGAAAATTTGCCATCTCTTACATGTTTCCACCTTATTGAGTCTTTTTCTTCTAAAATGCCTTTGTAACCGTCAAGAACTTGTCGAAGTTCAGCCAAACTCCCCACTTCCCTCTCATTCAATACTCCCCACTTCCCACTCATTCAACGATCTCCTAAACATAATATTCCATCCCTGAGGGGACCAAACATCAGCTACTTTATCATCTGGATTGATGCTTAAGGAGAATAAATCTGGGAAAAATACCATCAATGTGTCATTCCCAGTCCAATTCCTTCCATAACAAGATCTTAGAGTCATTTTGTATTCAGTAGGTGATATTTGTAGAAAAATATGGCCAACGATTTTTGATAGTTCTCCACACTGAAACACCATGGGTGCTGAGCAGTGTGCTGGAAGACTAGCTCCCTTCCAGACCATATTTATAGAGAACTACCTCCCTCTACAGAGCCTCTACAGTGAATCTCCATAACCATTTTGTGAGAAGACACCTATTATGCAACCCAAGTTCTTGATGCCAAGTCCACCAAATTGTTTACTTAACTGGACTCTCTACCATTTAACTAAATTCATACCTTTACCCTCTTTGTTACCTAGCCGTAGGAAGTCCCTCCTTAGCTTATCAAGTCTTCTGGACTTTCTGCCATTTAACCAAATGCATCCCTTTACCCTCTTTATTACCTAGCCATAGGAAGTCCCTCCTTGGCTTATCAAGTCTTTCTTCCATTATAGCAGGAATGGAGAATAGAGACATTACATAAGTTGGTAAGGAGTCCAACACTGAGTTTATTAGGGTAATTCTTCCACCTAGAGAAATGTATTGAGCTTTTCGGTTGGCCAATTTCTTTTCTAATTTTTTCAATGATGCCATCCCAAATTTCAAGCTCCTTATGTTGTGACCTAGAGGCATGCCTAAGTAGGTTGTGCAAAGCTGCTCCACTTTGCATCCCAATATTCTAAGCTACGGTTTGAGGTTGTGGAACTTCCTTGATAGGAAAGGTACCACTCTTCCTCCAGTTTACAGATAAACCTAAGACTACGTCAAAAACCACCAATGTCATCCTTATGTAAGCCACTTGCTCAGCCTTAGCTTCACAGAAGATGACAATGTCATCTGCATATAGTAGATGACATATTTGCATTTCTCCCCTGAAAGACTGTCCATCTTGAAACCTTTTACTCAACTGTTTTGGGTAGTCACCCTCATTATTCTGTGCTAGCACTCCATACCTAGGATAAAAAGGAAAGCGGAGAGAGGATCTCCCTGTATGAGTCCTCTTTCTAGGGGAAAAAAACTAGCAGGTTCTCTATTCACCAAGACTGAGAACCTAACGGTTACAATATAGAACACAATCCATTTCAACCATTTCTCACCAAATCCCATTTACTCCAAATTTTTTAATAAACAGTCCCAATTTACATGGGCATAAGCACCCTTAAGCTTGGTGTCAACACATTCACTACATAAGTGCAACATCAATTATCTGTCTGCCTTTGATGAATGCCATTTGATTTTTGTTCACCATCTTGCTAATAACCTTCTTCAACCTTTCTGCTAGAATATTTGAAAAAATCTTATAAACTCCATCTATCAAGCTTATAGGTCTGAAGTCTATCAGCTCAATAGTTCCCACCTTCTTTGGGACAGTGCAGCATATGTAGCATTCATAACTCATGGATCCTTGAGAATCTCCCAGAAATTTTGATAGAAACTCATTGGAAAATCATCTGGGCCTGGTCTTTGTCACTAAGACACATTTTAACAGCCTCAAGAACTTCATTTTGCTCAAATTGCCTCTGCAACCGTTCTTTCTCCTCTGTAGTAATGCCTTCATTCCCCTGTAGATTAAAGTCTGGTCTCCATTGTTTCGTTTCCTTGTAAAGCTTCTGATAGAAGCCTAATTTGTTGCTTTATCACCTCTGAATTGGAAATAGACACCCTTTCTACTTATAGTTTTTCAATTGTGTTGGACCTCCTATTTTTTGTGGCAATTTTATGGAAATACTTGTTCTTCTTGTCTCCCTGTTTGAGCCATTGTAAGAATCCTTACAAAATAAGTGTATCATTGCTTATTTATATCACAATCAGAGGCAAATCCAAAATTTCTAGAAGATGGATACACCATTAAAGAAGATTGATCCATAATCCTACATAAAAATCTCAACCTTCAACCAAGTGCACCATTTAGCATTCTTATAGCATGGGCGCCAATAAATAATACTATACCAATTTTAAAAAATTATATACATAAATTATGTATGTTTGCAGAGAGATAACGATTCACATGGCCCATAGTATAGGCTATAAATTCGCCATTGAATTCACAATACAACATAAACAACCAACTATGCCACTGCAAACAAGGGGAAGAGCTAGAAGATAACCCATAGTATTTAGTAGTTTCAGTCCAAACCCTATATTTGGACCAAGAAATCCACCAAATATACAACAATATACTCAGTGTATTCCCACAAAAGCGGGGTCTGGGGAGGGTAGAGTATACGCAGTCCGTACTTCTACATCAGAAGTGAGGTAGAGAGGTTGTTTCCTATAGACCCCTGACTCAAACAACAACACTATAGAAATACAAGAACAATAGGTAATACGAAAACAGCAGATATATTAATAGAAACAAGGCTACCACAAAATAGTACTTCGATCGATCTATCCGACAACAAGCATCACCAAACAAGTTGTGATTGGTTATATTATTTAATAGTTCTTAAAATTTGGGAACAAACAAGAAAATACAAATCATACCAATTATCTACATCAAAATGCAATCTATATGAATTGGCTAAACTAGAATCATCACAAACCTAGCAGAAAAAGTATGAAATTCACTCCTATTGAAATTACATACAGTTCTTTAACTTTGTCAAAATACAATCTTTAATAAAAACAACCATAACCATAAAGAAAATGATTAAGGGGGCTGAAATCACAAGGCACTGAACCAGCTAGATTTAAGTATTTTTGTACTCTCACCAGAGTATTATGCCTTCATCTATACTAAAAATGCAATCTTTTTTTTTTAAAAATAACAACTAAAAATGCAATCCTTTGAAATGGGGTTATAGACAAAATGTACGAAATTCAAAGTTGTTAAGTATGTCAAAATACAATCTTTCATAGAAAAGCAATTATAAATATAATTAGAACATCAAGAAAGTTGATAAAGGGCATTGTACCTAAAGGCTGAACCAGCAGATCATTGATAATTTTTGTACTAAAAAAATGCAATCTTTTTGATATGGGTGTATCAAAAAGATTATTTCTTGAATTGGTTATAGTATAATTAATACAAATCTAGTACAAATAAAATGTGAATTTTATCAGGGAACAGTGTCTGTATCAGTTGTGGGGGTTGTTTGGTTGGCTTAAAATTGGAGAAATGTCAGGAGTAGGGGTGTTCCTCCGGTTTGGATCGGGTTTTGTTGAAATTAAAATTAAATTAATTAAATTCTTATAATCAAATCAAATCAAATAATAATCATCTGCTTAGTTGTTTTCTGTTCGGTTCGGTTCAATTTGATTTGATTTGTTCAGTTTATAATTAGATAATGATAAAGTAATAATAGTAAAATAACATAAACACGAGACAACTATTTCAAATGAACATTAGGAATTAGCAAATGTCTCTCTACTATGAAAAGATGAAAATATCCCAATCTTCTAAAAAATTTTAACACTACTGTGAAGTTTAGCATGTTTAAGTTGCATATTTATAAAAGTTCATTCATTTTATCGTGTCTAACACTCACAGAATTAATATATAATTTTAAAATAGAAAGGTCAACTCTTCAAATGAAAAGGAAAAGTTATTGAAGAGTAGAAGAATTTCTCAGGAAAGAAAATTAAAAACGAAAATACACTACACCACACCACAATAGGCAATTAGCCTTAAGATATTGGGTTTGGGGATATTTTTAAGAATAAAATTTCAAAAAGTATTATAGTGAATGTGAAATAAGCTGAGTAAAATCAAACTAATGATTAAAAAGTATAAAAAAATTATAATTATTTATAAAAAATTAATATCATATATTTAAATAATTATAAAATTTATGTATATAATATATCGGTTCGGTTTGATTAATTTTTTATTTTTTTCATGAAATCAAAACTAAACTTGTTGGTTCTTAAAATTTAAAACCAAACGAAATCAAATGTCGATTTTTTAAATCGATTGGATTGATTTGCCGTTTAATTTGATTTTTAATTAAACCGTGAACACCCCATCAGAGGAAAATGTGGTTACATGGCAAGATGTGATTGGTTATCTATTCTGTGGGCCCCCACCGAATAAAATATCATGTGTTAGATCAGTTTTCTCTGTAGATCTGTATCTATAATTCTTTCCCCTATATTTTCAAGTCCACGACCTAAATGTTCCCTTAAACTTTAAAATATCAAAATAATCTTTAAAAAAATATATGACCAAACTAAGTTTGTCGACATAAATATACCACATAACTTTTACACCTGACCTAGACTGGATAACTGGTGGTCTGTAAAAGCTCGTAATAACCTTTAACAATATATATGATCAAATTAAGCTTGTCAGTATATTTGTATTAACGAACTTAGTTTGATCATATATTTTTTTAAGAGTTATTTTAGTATCTTTCAAAGTTTAAGGGGTCATTTAGGTTGAGGATTTTATATTTTCTATTAAATGTGCGAGACGTGAATTCAAAATTTTTAGTTTATGTATTTTTAGTAATTCAAATCAAATAGAAAAAGAGAGAAATAAAGGTTTGTATAGGACACCAAAGTTTATGTTGGTTCCACTTTTGCTGTTGAATCAACACTGTACTTTTATATTGGTCCTAATTAGTAATTTGTTATACATGTAGGTAGTTTGGTAGAATATATATAAAAAAAATATATTGTATATATTAAATTTGTGTAGTATTTTTTTTTTTAACTTATGTATACCTGATGTAAGTATTAGATAGGCCTAACACACATGCAGGCCATTGAATTTATTCAAAAAAAATTATTTGGACAATTAAAATTGGTCATGTTTCAATTGAAGTGAATACTATATACAATTTTATTTTAATAAGACACAACAAACTGACTTGACATTTCATAAATGACATGTGCGTAATTAATTATATGATGTAAAAAATAATATTTCACGTATTAAAGATAAATATTTCACGTGAGCTACTTCACTCATCCATACGTAACATAATATCTTTTAAAATGTAATACTAATTTTTAATAAGTACAATATTAATTTTTACATCATAGAATTGATTGCAGATCCTGCGATAGATTTAATTTTCTTTGATCAATCAATGGAGAGTTAAATATTATTTC
>JBDJHY010000102.1:2865610-2877930 GCA_039654485.1 Withania somnifera | reverse complement strand
CTAAGCCAGAGAAGTGATGGACCATCCAAAGTGCTTGAGAGAATCAATGATAATGCTTACAAAGTGGACCTCACGGGTGAGTACAATGTCCATAATGTTTTCAATATTGATGATTTATCTCCATGTGTTGTAGGTGAAGCCGAAGATAATGATGCTTTGGATTCAAGGATAAATCCTTTCCAAGAATGGGAGGATGAGAACACCCGAAAAACCATCACACCGTCACGACTATTCACAAGGAGTCAAGCAAGAGACCTCCAACAATTCCAAGCATTGTTCAAGCACAAAGATGTGTTGGAGGCCATTGAAGAGCCACACGACTTGATCTATAGCGTGTGGAAGGTTGCAGAAGACATGGGATAGCTTGGGAAGACTTTGGGGACTTAATTTGCAAGAGCCCAAAAGTATGAGGACCTATTTGTTACTTTGGGTCACTTTTGGACCTAAGTGTAATAAGAGAAATTTGTACCTATATATAGAGAGAGGGTCCTCTCAAATTTTCATTAGTTCATTTTGGATATTGAAGATCAATATTTAGATTTCCTAGTTCAATACTTGAGTATAATAGCTTAGTTAGAATTCCTATTTCGTAATTAGAATTCTGTAGTTTCACATACTTGTTATCGAGAGGTTAAGGTGGGTGCATCCTTAATATCTTGGAGAGCGTTTTGACTCATAATTGAAAGAACGATCTTTCATTCGTGGGAGTATCAAGTGGTTGTTTGTTTCATTCGATTTTGGAATTCAACTACGTAAGTTTTCGTATTGAATTCCACATATCTCTTTTTACATTTTGTTCTTCAATTTCGTTCTTTCGTCTTCGAATTCACGATCTGTTTCTCAGGCCATATCATAAACACACATCTCGACTTCCGGAGGGGGGACTAGTGTAGAATAACGGTAGTAATTAAATAATTACTTATCGTAGAATAACGATAGTAATTAAGAGATTACTATTAATGCGTTTAAAGTGGTAATAACCATTGCGGAGATTACTCCCTGTTTATAGCGCCCATTTAAGTGTCAGCGGAGGTTACTCCCTGTTTATAGCGTCCACTAAAGTGGTAGTTACAAAAAGACAAGTATAAAAGCTAGAAAACAGGAATGCAAAGGTACACTCGCTCTACTATTTCAAAGAACGCATAAATATTTCTCTAAAGCTTATTACTAACTTAAGCATCGGAGAGTTTACCCCGGGATCATCCTGGGCTCTATTTTGCAGGTGTTCATCTTATATTCATTCTTGTCTTTTATTGTTACAAGATAAATTTAGCAGTATAATTATTGGTGATCTTTTGGATTCATCACTATCTACCCTTAACTTTATTTGAGAGTGCAGATACTTAATCACCATACTGGGAGCAGCAATGGAAGCTAAAGAATGGCTGAACCTGGAGCAAGGGACGTGTTGATAGTTCCTCTGTGGGCGCCTTAAAAGTTGTACATGCAGACATAGTAGGTACGATGTAATTTAGTAAAACTACATACAATTCTATTAGCCCAAGTGATCCATCCCCTTGTGGCACTCCTAAGTCAGTGTTCCGCCATGAAAATTCTAAATCCAATTTGAGTTGTGCTTCAAATTTAAAAAACAACTTATAATTTGCTTTTCAACTCATTTTTCACTTTTAAAATTGTATTTAAGTACATTCAAATAGGAACGATATTCCAAATATTCTTCTCAAAAAGTAATCAAACATAACTCTATCTTGAACTCAAACTCCATAAATTTCAATTAAGTAAAAAACATTTGAAATCGACTATTCGACGTAGAATTATTATAGTTCCTTAAACTTGTGGATCCTTTGAGACTTGCTCAAAAGAACCAATGAACCCTTTGACCAACATTGTAGAAATATCAGTAGAAACCACAATCTTTGTGCAGAAAAAACATAAATAGCTGAATAATAGGTTTTTTCCTTTTATCCTTCTCCACTTGCATACCAAGCTTTTGTTCTTAGCAAAATTCAAACTCGTGACATATGTCTTAACTACAGAAAGCTTGTTCACAGCACAGTTCGAACTCGTGACATATGCGTTAATTGCAGGCCATGTGTTGCACTCTTAGCACCGAACCCAAAGCCTTGGAAGTTTAGAAACATAATAAATAAATGTGCATGCATAATCAAATAGATATAATAACATGATACAGCATTTAAAAGCTACCATACATGATCCGCATTTAGCATTTTTCACCTTCTTTCTATACAGTATTTGCAGATACAGAAAAAACATAGAAAACATGTACAACATTGTATCTGTCTAGATGATTCTTGACCCTCAACCAGCTACATTTCTCTCTAAATACATCTAATCCCCAAAAAGATCATCAGTATCCAGGAACAGATGCTGACCTACTCAATCTTGTTCTACTGGTGCGTCGAAGTGAGAAACCAAGCCAAGACAAATTGGACAGGGTGGATCCTGTCTGTCTTCACGGTTCGTTCTCTGTTCCAAACAATCAGCATGGTAAAGATGGCCACAAGGTAAGACTGCCACCACAGACGTCTCACCTATAGGCAAACTGTTTTCAAGGACGATGTACGGTTCCTTCTTCAAAAACTTCTTGCATAATACACAAAAGAGTTTCCCAGCATCGGATGATATCGCCCTCGTTGCCAATGAGCTGGATGGAACACCTACACCTTCTGTTCTGTGAATTGCTTTTTGCTTATTCTCTGACCGAATAATGCAAAGAAAGTCAAGTGAGACGTGCTTCAAGGTCTAATTTTCAAAGTACATTCAACAGAAACACGAAAATGGAGCTAACAACAACAACACCAATCTCACAGGTGGGGTTTGGGGTGGGGTGGGGTGGGGTGGGGAGGGGAGGGTAGAGTGCACGCAGACCCTACCCCTACCTCCCAGAGGTAGAGAGGTTGTTTCTGAAAGACCCTCAACACAGGTAATACATATCAAAGTAGATTTGAAGGAGAAAACAGAAGTAATGAAAACATCACGAATAATAGGTGAAGCATTCTAAAGCATTCGGAGAAAAGGACCAGTAACCACAACAAAATAAAACGATAGCCAATGCATAATAAACAATATGTAGTAGCAGAAATCGAGAATGGAGCTAGACAAATATAAAAAGGAAAAGAGAATTCTCACTATGATCTAACATTGAGTTTCTATCAAAATTACAGCTTGGCTTATATCATGAGAAGGACTTGGCCTCCATGGCACAAAGGTCCATGTGAAACCACTTAGATCCATATCAGGTTTAAGTTCAAAAAAGAAGGTTCATGCCAAGCACTAAGGAAGAAATTCAAAAGATTCAAGTTGCCAAAATTTTCAGGCGACAGGTCCAGGTTCAGCAAGAGGACAAAATATTTCAAAAGGAAAAGGGAATTCCCTCCTATCTTCACCTTGTTGAAGAATGGTTGACATAATGGATAAGGTTCAGGAGGTTATCGGGGCTGGAGTTCCAATTAGCAATAAGAGAAAAAGAAAAATTGAAGTGGAATAAACTTTATAAGGCCAACCCCGGGCAGAGATAGGCCAAGGCTAAATGCGATCTTGTATGAGGTTTCAGCTCAAAGATTAAGTCTTAAGTAATGGACATAAGGTGCACCTGTGTCATGTCCAGAACCTGCATGGCACTTGCTTGCCCCCTTCAAGGACAACTTCTCATCATAAGAAGGCGTATAACCACTGTGTGAAGCTGATGCCTCAGCATGACTAGCAGATCTCCGTCGAGAATAATGGTGACCATAGTGACGTGGATGCTTTAGAGACTTTAGAAGGTCAATATTTCGACGGTGAACAATAGATGATTGTTGGCCTTGTGTTACCTTCACAGGACCATCCATCATATCCCCCGCAACGGTTAAAAAAGACTTTATTCCACTGTCGTCGATTTGACGAGAGAACTTCTGCTCATAATGCAAAATGAGATCTCTTAGAAAGAAAGCACAACCCACTCAAATAGTGTAGTACTTCAAGCTCATTTATTCCTGAAGTATCTCCAACATTATATCACCTCCCAATCGATTTGTGCATGAAGAATTCACTTTAGAATTATTCAGGATGGAACTTCAAAACCACAAAAACAAGCAAATTTTTAATCCGACCTCGGTAATCAGCAGTTAAATAAATATAGCATTTACCTTCTCTCCGCAGTTAGTGCATCCCAAAGAATGAACAGAGACAAAGTGCAAGGAGATATGTATTAATCAAAAAAGGAAACTGAGGAAGTTATTGAATTCCATTATGAGACGGAGAAATAACAGAACCTGTTTTGACAATGCATCCATTCTGGGTGAGGGCGGCATCAGGTCTGCGATATATTGTAATCGGCATCATGATTTTCTCCAAGAAACTTACATACAAGAAAAGTGAGTTCGTTTGTCCCAGGGGGAAGGGGATTTAGCCATAAAAGATTCACTTGATTACTCTTAGCTTGTATCAAAGAAAAAAGTGAGGGATACGACACGGAGAGAAAAAAGCATCCTGATATTTTTATGTCATGCTATTATCTTGCAAAAAGGCACACCCACATTGTAATGTCATTACGCTACAATAAAATAATATCTTCTTCAAATAGAAGAGCAAGTAAGAAGGCAATTCTAGACTTGGTTACATGTAATATGACAAGCTGAAGACCAAATTGTCAAAGAACTTCACTCTCATTGAATATACGTGATGCATATTAAACATCAAAGTTCGGCATAGCATGATAGCCTCAACCAAATAAGGCACTGACAAGTGAGCCATTGACAGTTAGAAATTGTGAAAAGAGAAAAGAAGCGTGAAATCCCTGACTGAGTTGAGTTGTAAATAATACATAGAGATCCAAGGTCCGAAACTCGGCTACAACACACAGCGTGAGCCCACCTACATTAGCTTTGAAAGGTAGATTTACTCAATTTGTACTTGTAAGCTATAGCGAACTACTCTATATATGAGTCATGGTGTACACCAGCAGATCCGTACATGAGGAAAATAAGTGCATATGGAATATGGAGGCTTTCCTAATTACTGGATTCCTAATTATGACACAATTGTTAGAAAACCTAAATATAGAAATGAATATAGATACATACTATCATAAAGCAGTATAAAGTATCTTGATTTTCAACAATGAACGGGGATCTCAAACATGGCTACATGTAACCTTAAATATCAATTAACAAACAAAGAAAAAAAAAATTTACTACTCCCTCCGTCCCAATTTATATGACGTTCTTCCTTTTCAGTCATTTCTAAAAAAGAATGACACCTTTCTATATTTACTAATAGTTTAACTATAGACTTCCTATTTAACCCTTAATGAGATGGTTTATAGTCATACAACTATCTGCAGTGGATGAAGATGTCCAGCAACATTATATGCACATCAGTTGGAAATCATGACCACACAATGCAATGCTGACAACCAATGAGTCTTAGCCATGAGTAATACTGAATAGTCATATCATAATCATAATAAGAAAATTAAAATCAAGAACTTCCAATTATAAGACAGCTTTTTGTGCTTTAAAGAACGAACTTTTGACATTTCTTCCTTAAATAATTTTACACTTAAATCATATGTCTCAACAATGTTCATCAACTTTCACCTTTCCCATCCAATAGAATCATCAAGAAAGTTCAAGTCTGGAACACCACCATTATTAAAGAAAATCATCAAACATCAACTACTTGAACTTTGGGAAACAGATCTATCTACTAACATTCCATTCACCAAACTCAGGACACTGAAGTTTGACCAATATTCAACCTTCAACCTAAAAGGTGATTCATAGAGACAAATATACGGGTTCAGACCAAAACCATTTATTTGTGTTAAGACGTTCAGCAAATATGTAAAAATAATTTAACCAGAACTCAATAAGTTGCATTTTTCGAAATTCAAAATCCATAAACTCCAAATTTTGGCTTCGCTTCTGTTCAAACGCAATCCCAGCATAAAATTTGCAAAAATAAAAGAAATGCAATCATTTTCTCAAACAAAAAAAATAACAATCTCCATTTGTCACCAAACCACCCACCATCAAACTTTGGTGCACAAAATTCATCAACACTTCTAGAAACTATCCTTTCCCCTCCCCCTCCCCCTCCCCCAAACCAAACCAAAAAGCAAGAAAAAGATGTTGCTTTATCCATGTTGGATTATCCCAAAATGCACTACTTTTGGCGTATGACACGCACCGACATGATATTTTTTGAAGTCTTAAGCATTGTATAGTCAAAATTGTTTCTTGATAATAAACAATCAAATGACAAATAAAATACCAAAAAAATGAAGATCATAAGAAACAGGTAAAATCATTTATACCTGCAGGAGGAGGAGTCTTGTTGAGGTCAGCTCTTCTCTTTCTTTTTCCCATAACCAACTTTTTATAATAATCTGTCACAAACAAGAATGTACAAAAAGATTAACAATTTTTTTTACAAAAAAAAAAAAAAAAAAAAAAAAATGGATGGCGAAAAATAATAAAGAGCCAACAAAATTTACGGGTTTTTGAGGTTGTCAATAAATTGAAGATTGAGATTAAGAGCAGTAGGATCAAGAAAATTCTCACACAAAATGTGTCACCTCTTTTGTGTTTTCTGCACTTAAAAGGTTGTCTTTTAAAAGAAATATATTCTCTTTCTTTCTTTCTTTCTTTATGAAAAAAGAAAATGAGACGTGTCTAAAGAAACTTAAGATAGTTATCCAAGGTAATAAGGATGTTGCGCATAGTATTGAGGCGGGATGGATAAATGGAAGATCGCGTTAAGTTTTTTATATGACAAGAATGTTCTGTGGATCTTTAAGTTAAGTTTAGTGTGCTAGTTAGACTGTTTATGTTATATCGAGCAAAGTGTTGACTAGTTTAGAATTGTCATGTCCAAAAAATATGAATATAGCATAGATAATGATGTTGAGATGAATGGTGTAAAATTATTAGGAAGGATAAGATTAGGAGCAAAATTGTTCGGGGCCAAGATGGGAGTGTCCTGAATGGAGAATGAGATGTAAAAAGTAAGATTAAGATGGTTCCGATATGTGAAGAAAAGATGAGTGAATGTCCTGATAAAGACCTGTGAGAGATTGGTTATCGAGAGCTTGAGGAAATATAGAAATAGGCCAAAGAAGTATTTAAATAAGGTATGCAACTTCGGCTTACTGAAGATATAACCCTTGATAAGAGGGTATGAAGTTTGAGAATTAGTATAGTGAATTAGTAGATAGTCGAGTGCTTTCTTTTTCATTCCCAGAGTATTAAATTTTCATATTTTTATTTCTATTGCTTATTTTTCATAGCATTGATTATTGTATTTTCTTATTTTTCTTCATGCTTGTTACTGGTGGCGTCTTTTTCATTTGTTTTGAGTCAAGAGTCTATCAGTTTATCTTTTTAAGAAAGAGATGAGTTCTATGTACACACTAGCCTCCCAGCTTATGAGATTATACTGGTCTACTGAATATATTGAAACACTGACTTTCTCAAGTTTCACATCCCAACTATCAATTATTCTCTTTTTTTACCTGAGTTATATTAACTAATAATTAATGTTAAACTCAAGAAAAAAAATGATAGCTGAGATATGTTTTGGTCATTATTTCTTTTCTTAACCTCATAGACATATTCTTCTTGAGGTACTTTAACAATTTGGACCAAAATTTAAGAAATTTTAATGTAATAAATATTAGGGTTACAAGTTCGGGTTCATTTATGTCCAATAAACTTCAAACAAAAAGAGATTTGGATATCAGAGTTGAGCCGATGATTTTTTACTGTAATAAATATTAGGTCCAAAAGTCCATTATTTGCATATTACTTATAGTTAATTAATGAAGTTCAATAATTATTTAAAATTCTTACTGAAATAATATTTGAGTGATGGCCATGTGAAATTACATGTTTTGGAAAAGTTTATTTTCATTATTGGGCCAGCTTCTCCTGACTTGCCTACAGATAACGGGCCAACTCAATAGTCCAATTGAAGGGTGTGTCTTGATGTTTCATTTTGGGAAAGTGGGCTTTACACAACACCGCACAAAGCCCACTCACCTAACCAACCTACATGTAAACAAAATTCTTTTTCTTTTTCTCTTCAATTAATTTAGATAGTCATATATTTTGAATTTTGATCAACTGTGAATATGGTTATTTAACTTTATTTGATTTTGAGTGTCATCTACAAAGATAACATTAAGTTCAAAATCTTTACCTAAATAGTCAGGTGAGTTCACTATATACTTTTCTCTAACTGAAATTCCTTCAACTTTAACTAGAAATCTCAGGTTCGAACGTTAGAAACGAAGAAATAGATTTTTTCTGATAAAAAATGTTTTTCCTTTATATAACCTATCCAATGCTAATATGTATTAATCAGATTGGACAAATAGATTCCGAATATGAAATGGTTAAAATAAGATATTGAGAAATTATCTATACATAAAATTAAAATCATGATACAAACATTTTTCACAAAAGTGAAAAATCTTCTCCTAATAAAAGCAGAAGTAATTTTATTAAAAAAAACAAAGATGTCAATAAATTTTTATGAAATGATTTTACAAAATTCCATCAATTATTTTTATTACGGAATATCATTGAGAAATATGAATTGATTAGTAAAATACTAATTTTAGTATGAATTGAGGAAACAAAAAGATCAAAATTCTGACAAGCTCCATAATTTAATCTTCAATCTGAAAACTGGTTCCTTATTGTTAATTTTTTTTTGTGCGCGCTTGGGCAGTGGGTTAGTGAAGGAATCAGGAATTTAACGAGGGATATATAAAATTTTTTTAATTATATTAAAAATGTTTAAAATTAAATATATACTTTTAATAATTAATATTTTGATCTCTATACTCCATAAGGATGAATATCTAAGCATCCTTCTCCGAAAGTAACTTCAACACTAATTGGGGTTGGGATGGGGAAGGTGGTGGCCGGGGGAGGGTGATCAAGGACAACATATAGAATCAATTTTTTTTCTTAGTTAAGCTAATAAAGAATACTAAAAATAGTATTATACACCCATATTCTTTGATTTATATATTTGAATCACCATAATATTGCACATGATTCAATTATCGATATAAAATAATTATTTTCCATAACTTTCACAAGATCTCTATTTTTCTTTTCACAAAATATATTATCATCCGTGCTGATTGAATATCTAAATAAAATATAGCAGTATTTTTAAAAATTTCAATTTAATTTAAATTTAGAAATTCTTTTATACTTAACGTTCATTACATATATAAGTTAATCACATAAAATATTTAATATCTCTTTATATCAGATAAATCAATCTTAATAGGAACAAGCTTGATATTTTGTGGCCTATTAAACAAAAAATGATGGCTTGTTATAGTAATTGTTTTATTTATGAGCCTCAATTATGATTCATAACTATAATTTTAGATAATTATAATCTGCATAGCAACATTCACTATTATATATACATATATATATATATATATATATAACCTATATAATATGGTGTCGGCATATAAATATAACTAACCTCGATTACGTATACTAATGCGATTTGTATTTATATGGTCAAGGAAATTTGTATATATATATATATATATAGAAATTTAATTAACTAATTATAGCTTAAAGAATATTAATTTTGGACAGAAAATTACCTTTTTCTAAATATTCTTTTTATTTATTTGCATAATAAACATATAAGACAACATGGAATGTTTGGCTTGGACCGTTGTTTTAATTCTATAACTATAATATGTGATTTTAATGTAAAAAAGATTCTTTTATAGTCACTTTCAGATTTTTATATTACTATTCTTATTATTCTCTTTCTTGGATTATAGTGACTTCCCAAAAGTTAGGGCACCTAATTATGACTATCAAATCAAGTGTATTATGCGATAAAAAGGGTATTGATTTTTCAAATTACTCTTTCATATTACTTTTTTTTTTATGTAATATATACGAAGAATTGCGATATATATAAAAAGTTGTAATACGTAATTTGAGTGTGATATATAATTTACGAAATTTTTTGAATCCATACGAAGGGTCCCAAACATAACTTGAACGCGGTATATAACTCAAGTAACCCTTCAGATACATACAAATACATATTAAATTGTCCAGATACATAGTTAGACACGTGATATATTGTGTAGTTACGATACATGCGATGAATCATGAATTATGTATCACATCCCTTCATACGTATCACTCTTAAAAAAGTGTTATATTCTATAATTTTTTTAAAATGTAATGAAATAAAGTATAAATATAATAAGAATATTTGATTGATTATATAATTTATCGATCAAAATATCTATACTATGTTTTACTTTTTTTTTTCCTGGTTAAATAATTGCTCTAAATTTTACTCTTTTTTTCCCCACATAATTATTACTTTATTAACATGATAATATAGAATACTCAATGTGAAAAAAAACGTTGAGCAAGAAACTAAACTTATAAAAATACCAATTTTGACAACTGAGTTGTTCTTACAATATTTTATTTAATTTGGTAAGATATTGAGAAGTTTGCTGAATTTTTCTTTACATTGTGATACCAAAATAAATTACAATATTTACTTTACCATTAGTTAATATTTATTATTAATATTTTTTCATAGTTACATCATTGATATGATGTTGTGAATGTGTTTTGTAGTATCAGTATGTATAACCTTTTTATTCATGCTATTTGGTCACTTTAATTTATCTGATTTTTACTTGTAATTCACCATGTATCTTCTAGAATAATTTGAAATATGTGAACACTGTTTTTTAAAAGTAGCCCATGGTAATAGAATAATATATATTATGATTCAGGGTATTACATACTTAGATGTGAAAGACAGCAACAACACCAATTCTATCTTCTTACGAAATACTAAATATGATTTAGAATTTCTTTAATCCTAAATAGTGATCTTAAATTCGATCTTTTGAGAATGAAAAAAATTACATTACGAATATTGACTCTCAAAAATAAATTCTACAACGCTCCTCCATGGAATAATGAAATCATGCATGAAGGAGGAATTAGAAAAATGTAGCAACTTCACCGACCGATAAGAAAGCAACGCATAAAATAACAAATAAATTATTTTTTCTCATTATTACAAATCAAGTTATTGAATATTTTGAATAAATTCCTAAATTAGAAAGTACTCCTATTATTCACAATTTTAAAGTCATTGACCGTTTCATCATCTAGTTAAATCATGTATTACATTAAACTTCTATTATTATTATTACGGGTCGTTCTTTTAAAAAAAGTCTTACTATAGTAAGATATAATTTCCCACACAAAGGAATCAAATATGCATATTTTAATTAATTAAAAAGTAAATGTATTATTTATAGATACTCAAAATAAAAATAAAATTTTACCAGATTTTATTTTCAAGTTTGATCTGTTAGTTAAATTAAACAATGCACCAACCTCCAAGAGATTCACCAAACCCAAAATCTCCAATTTATCAAATTGGCAAATCTAGAAAAAAATAATTGAATATGCTGTCCCCTTGTCTTAGCAATCATTTAACAGCACAAAATTTAGGAGGTGAGTGAGATCTATTAGCAAATTAAAGAGCTATGGATCCATGGGTTGTGATTAATGGCGGAGTAAAAATTGTCATTAAGAGAATTTAAAATTCGAAAAAAATAATTATATGAACTAGTTGAAGAGTTCAGCATCTACTATATATATATATATATATATATAAATAATTTTAACCATATGGTATATTTTCCCACCAAAGGGAGGTTCGGGTGATTCCTTAACACCATGCTAACTCCACCCCTGATTGTGATAGACTAACAAATCTTTTTCATTCTTAATTTAAGAAATTTCGATTCCAAACACTACTAAATACAAAATTGTTTTTATTATGAATATTTTACGATCCAATATTAATTTTTTTAATATAAATTTAAATTTAATCAAATTATAATACAAATATCAAAATCGTATAAATTTTTTTTTTCAGAAGTTAATGGGGTGTGGAGAGCAATGGGCTTAAACAAAAAGATCCGGATCAGGAACAGATGGGCATTTGGGACCCTAGCAAGCTACTACTAATGACTAGTGACCAGGCAATTGATGACCACATGCCTAACCTTCTCACTCTCTCACCCAACTAGTCTAATGTCCTTTACTTACAACATATGAATGTGACAACAAAACCACACTATAACATACAATATTCTTATACAACTCCCATGTTTGTGCAAATTTGGGAAATAAAATGTGAAGAAGTTCTTTTAATAGTTAGGGTGTGCATCTCGATTGATTTTAGGTGCTAGTTATTATGTTCTGTCATTAATAGTGACGGAGAATTAAAATTTTTACTAAAAAAGTTTAAAATAA
>JBDJHY010000102.1:2841413-2854384 GCA_039654485.1 Withania somnifera | reverse complement strand
TATATATTATTTATGGATAATATAGTGTTAATAGATGAGGCTTGCATAAAATTAACGATATACCAGAGATTTAGAGATAGATATTGAAATTTAAGATTTTCAAATTTAGCAAAACTAAAACAGAATATATGGAATATAAGTTTAGCGGTCATTATATGAGGAGGAGGTGGAAGTGATGCTTGGTACACAAGTGATTTATAAAGGAGAATTTCATAAAGCATCTTGGATAATGCAAGAAAATAGAAAAATCCGTGATGAGATCACACATCATAATGGAGGGAGATGGATGAAATTGAATCTCATTTGTGACCTTTTCAATAAAAATATGTCATCAAGATTTAAAAATAATTTTTACAGATTGATATAATCTATATTACTTACTTATAATCAGTAGTATAATCTATATTACTTACTTATGTTTGCTTGTGCTGCTTGTTTCATTTTACTTTTAATTTGTTTTATTTTGATTGTTTATCTTATTTTTATTTTAATATGTGACATATTTAAAAATTATGTACATAATATTATAATTATAATAATTAATAGTTTAAAATATTTAAAAAATAAAAAAAATAATATATATTTAAAATTAAATAAATAATATTATAAATATCATTAATTAACAACTTAAAATATTTAAACGACATAAAAAACTGCTATAAATTTAAACCTTGTGTACACAATACTATACATCACTATAATTAATAACAAAATATTTAAAAGATATAAAAAATAATCAAAAGTAACATAAATTATTTAAAAGTAACATAAAAATATTAAAAAATATATAAAAAATTTAGTTGACTCTCTCTCGAGAATAGCATATATTATTTAAAATTAAAAAATATATATTATAAATTACAATAATCAATAGTATAAAATATCTATAAATCATATAAAAAACTTAATTAAATTTTTAAATTTTATTTATATTACATAAATTGAATAAGAAAATAATATATATTGGGCACGAATTTTTTATATCTAGTATATAAGATAAATCAGGAGGATATGTTCTTTTCAACCTTACCTTTTCCTTTTGCTTTTTCATGCACAAGATTTAACTAAAAGTGACCTAATAAAAAATCCTTAAATAAGTAGCAAATCAAAGAAAGGTCAATTTTTTCTTCTTTTTAATAAATTTATCATTGTAAAATAAATTACCTTTTGTTGGGAATAAAAACCTAAATCTAAATCAATAGTTGGGAATAAAAGATAGTTTCATAGTTCTATCATTTTTGTTTATTCGAATTTCAGTATTTAATATTTATATTGGGAGTCAAAAATATTTGATTTCATATATTACAATTTAATTTTTAAGTGATCACTTTAAAAAAAGCTTTTATTTTCGATTAACTCAATTTTTTTTATTATGAGTAAAATTAATGATCGTAATTATTACACCACAACTCACGATGATTTGCTGAGTTCCTCAACTCACTTTAGATCTATATATTAAACATATTCCCAACTATCAATTAAGTAGGTTAGGCTTGAGATAAAAATATAACAAATCAATTACTATATTAATTTATTTCTTTTAGAATTTCAAATCTATCAAAAATGCAAAATGAGTTTGTTTTTTGAAACATTAAAATAATTTTTTGAAAAATTTTAAAAACAATAAAACTTCGTTTAAGAAAAACTCTGTTGAAGATTAATTTAAAATTGTATTAACAAAAATCAAGATTATCTAGGAGTTGATATTTAATATTTTTTAAATTAACATATAAATAAGGTTCGTAGTGAAATTAAATTGCAATATGTTTTTTCAGTTTTTAAATTCTTCACTCGAAATTGACTTGATAAAAATATTTGAAAATTTATGGATAAACACTATCTAAGTGTGTTATTTATTGTCATAGATATGGATATTGCTATTTTTGTTAATTATTGAGATTATTTAGATTTATGTGATTATAAAATATTATTTTTTGAAATAACTTTTTATTTTTGGACTCAACGGTGTAGCCCAGTGGATTAAAAAATCTTAAAATCTAAAATCTCATATTCAAATTTGAGTAAAAATAAAATATCCACAATAGTAAAAAAAATTATTTTTCTTCAGACTCAAATAAATCTTTCCTTTGAAACTCAAAACTACTACTAGAAAGAACTTAAGTTCTAGAAACCTTAAGGGGCATTTTTGAAAAATAAATTTCTTAAAAAAAAAAAAAAATTAACATGTAAAATAAAAAAAAGTAAATTCTACTCGTGACATTTCAAATTCATCATCGTTCGTGTTCCACACCCAATCACCCTAAACCCTCAACTCCCACCATCCTACCCCATCACTCCTTAACTCCCAACCATCACCATTCCTACGCCTTGCTACTCCACCTCCACCCTATTCCACTTTCGTTATTTCGAGTATTTTGCTAAATTATATATAAAAAATATTAAAAGATAATATTTTTTTCATTTCATTTTAGTTAACTTTCATTGACTCAACATTTTTATTAAAAATATTATTAAACGTTTGTTTTACTAAACTAAACTAATTTTATTAATTAAGTTTTAAATTTTAAATTTAAATATGGTATACTTTATGTAGTCATTTTAATAATAATATCAATGAACATTATAAATTTCTCTTTATTTTATAAATTAGATAAATAAATTAAAATAATTAATTTTAATAGAAAAATCAATTAATAGAAAATAAATAAATTATTTTTTATTCACCTATTAATTATTAAAAATAGGTATGAAATCCACATATTTTATATGAAAACATTTTTCTTCTTACCAAAATACACTCTAAACCCACCTAATTTTTTCTTTAATAAATTAGCAAGTAGTGTTAAAAAAAAATAAAATATCCATAGTTTTGATTTTTACAATCTAACATAAACCAACATAAATAAGTAAATAAAATAAAGTAAAACTAAAAATAAAAATAAAAATCCATTTTTATCTACATATACCTGACTGGTTCAGTTTTACACTATAAATATACGAACATATCTATCTTTAGCACTTCACACAAATCCCTTCACTTCTCACTCTCTCTTTCTCTCTTCATTTTTTATCGGCGGAGCTCCGGTTATTTACTGGTCGGAGTTATTTTGTCGGCGGAATGGCACCGACAATTTTACCAGATCTCGGAATGGAGATTTTGATTCCGTTATGTGCAGTTATCGGAATCGCTTTCTCACTATTCCAGTGGTTTCTCGTATCGAAAGTACAAGTCGGTGCTGATAAATCTCATCATCATTCATCAGGTGACGATAAGAATGGATTTGCTGAATCACTTATTGAAGAAGAAGAAGGCATTAATGATCATAGTGTTGTTCAAAAATGTGCTGAAATTCAAAGCGCCATTTCTGAAGGTAAACAAAATTATCACATCTAATTGTGTAAACCTTTTGTGCTACTACTGCAGGTTATTTGAAGTGAGATTTTGAAGTGTAATTTTGTTGATTTAATTGTTTGGTTTTGTTTTATGTGATAATTTGAGATGAAATATATTTAAGTTTTTGTATATTTTTTGTTGATTTAGTAGTTTTATTTTGTTCGATGTGATAATTTGAGATGAAAATATATATAAATTTCTCTATAACTTTGGTGATTTAATTCTCTTGTTTTGTTTGATGTCATAATTTGAGATGGAAATATATATAAATTTCTATAATTTTTTTGATTTTAATTATTTGTTTTGTTTGATTTGGTAGTTTGAGAAGAAAATATATAAATTTCTGCATAATTTTGGTGATTTAATAGTTTTGTTTTGCTTGATGTGATAATTTGAGATAGAAATATATGAATTTCTTGTGTAATTTTGGTGATTTAATTGTTTGGTTGTGTTGAGATGAAAATATATGAATTTATGTATAGTTTTATTGATTTAATAGTTTAGTTGTATTTGATTTGATAAATTGAGATGGAAAATATATACTGATTTATGTTGTAAATTAGTTGTTTTTTTTTTAACTGATACATGAAGATCTAGCTTCTATGTTCATTGTGTGGATGCTATCATTATTAAATTATGTACTAGTTCTTTTGCTTTTGTGACACGTTTTTTTTAGACTTAGACTTTACTTTTGGCCTTTAATTATTGTGATTGTGAAGGGGAATAATCAATTGCAAATTAGTTTACTATTTGAAGCTACCTTTTTCATTTATAATAATAGTAGATCTAAGGTGCCTAAAAAAATCTAAGATGCCGTGTTAGGCTGGTAATTAGCTATCATTATTATCACGTGTCAAGGCTATGTAATATAGAATGTCACCTTAATGTCAAATTTTTGCTCGGACTCTCCAAAAACAACATCGAACTTGTATTGAATTTTAAAAAAATGCACTACTTTTAAAAAATTCGATACATAGCGGTTAATATTTTTAAAAAATTCTTGCAACAACCTGCATGACTCTAGATTTTGAATCCCCTAGATATAAAACTAGAGGTTGGCTCAGTGATTTAGATAATCAAAATTTACTTTGAGGTTCCAAGTTCAAATTTTGGATCCACTACTGAGGCTATCTTAGCGTCAAATTATGTTGCTCGAACTCTCCAAAAGCGACGCCTGTGTAGCTCGGACTCTCCAAAAGTGACGCCACCCTCGTGTCAGATCCTTAAAAAATGCACTACTTTTGAATGATTTGACCCACATCCATTTTATGTTTTGAAGAGTTCGAGCAACATAGGTGCAAAATCTATTGATTTGAGATACTTATTTAACGTCCTTTTGCTAATTATACATTAAGATTAAAAAAATTAATTCATTTTTGATAATCTTATGGATTTAAGTTATGTTGCTAATACTCTCCAAAAATATCGACAGTGCGTGTCTGATCCTCAAAAGAATAGTGTATATTTGAAGGATTCGACACTCACCGTCTACATTTTTAAAGAATCCGAGTAGAATTTATCCTTTATTTTGTCCTTTCCATTCACTCGGATTTCTTCCGCTTCATCGATTTTGTCCGGATCAACTTAGGATTTAAGTATTAGACCTGAACAATGTCTAATAATTTCATAGGAAAAGTAAATATTGTCTTCAGAGGGATTAAAATGCCCTGATTGGTACAGGGTTAGTTTTATAATGATGTTGAGCATCCTAGAATTCAGAAAAGAAAAATGAATATTGTGTACTGGATGACAAAAGGAATATTGTGTACTGGATGACAAATAAAGAATTTGAATAAACTAATATAGTGGCCAGTGGGTGCAAAATTGAACAGTTACTTGTTTCAGTTGCTAGATTTTGTTTAAGTTCCATTTTCTTTCTAATTTGTTTTCCTGACCATTTATTTGGACTTATATTTGACGGGGAATTGCAAAACTAGCTACTTCTTGGTTCCTGGCCAGTTAGCGTAGACGAATAACTCTTACCTTACTATTGACTTTTGCAATGGGTTCTTCGTGATTTTAACTGTTGAATCTATTTATACCACAGGAGCAACATCGTTTCTCTTTACGATGTACCAGTATGTTGGTGTTTTCATGGTTGCTTTTGCAATTTTAATCTTCGTTTTCCTTGGCTCTGTTGAGGGATTCAGCACAAAGAACCAGCCTTGTGCATATGACAGCACCAAAACTTGCAAACCAGCTCTAGCAACTGCTGTCTTCAGCACCATATCCTTCCTGCTTGGTGCTGTTACCTCTGTGGTGTCCGGGTTCCTTGGAATGAAAATTGCCACATATGCAAATGCCAGAACTACCTTGGAGGCTAGAAAAGGTGTCGGGAAGGCTTTTATTGTTGCATTCAGGTCTGGTGCTGTGATGGGTTTCCTTCTTGCTGCAAACGGTCTTTTGGTTTTATACATAACCATCCTTCTGTTTAAGATTTACTACGGTGAGGACTGGGAAGGTCTATTTGAGGCTATAACTGGTTATGGTCTTGGTGGATCTTCAATGGCCCTCTTTGGTAGAGTTGGTGGAGGGATTTATACCAAAGCTGCAGATGTTGGAGCTGATCTTGTGGGCAAGGTGGAAAGGAACATCCCCGAAGATGATCCTAGAAACCCAGCGGTATGGTTTTTTATCTATTAGAATGTAACTATTTTCTAGCTAGAGTTATTAAGAAACTTCTTTTCTAGTTAGTTCTGAAGTTTAAATAGTCTCTCAGGTGATTGCTGACAATGTTGGGGACAATGTCGGAGATATTGCTGGTATGGGGTCAGATCTGTTTGGATCTTATGCAGAGTCATCCTGTGCAGCTCTTGTTGTTGCTTCAATCTCCTCCTTCGGTGTCAATCATGAGCTTACAGCTATGCTATATCCCCTTCTCATCAGCTCTGTCGGCATCCTTGTCTGTTTGCTTACCACCTTATTTGCAACTGACTTCTTTGAAGTCAAGGCTGTTAAGGAAATTGAGCCAGCATTGAAGAAGCAACTCATTATCTCAACTTTTCTGATGACTATTGGGATTGCTATTGTTAGTTGGATTGCCCTTCCATCGACCTTCACAATATTCAATTTCGGAGCTCAGAAAGAAGTAAAAAGCTGGTGAGTCTAAAATCTGGCTTTTACTTTTATAACTTTGTCTTGTGACACTCATGCATTGTTTATATCTTGGTTCACATTATTTAGGATTTGGTTGTTAAATTTTGTAAGTTGTGTTAGCATGAAGTGAAGTTGAAGATATAAGAATCGGTTAAAGAAGATTGGACAAAAGCTTTCCCCAAATGAATGAATGAAAAAGCTGCACTTTTGGCCTTCCTTTACCCGTCCTTAAAATATCTACTACTAACGCTCACAAGTTTTCAAATCTGATTTAAACTTGCAGGCAGTTGTTCTTGTGTGTCGGAGTTGGTTTGTGGGCTGGACTCATTATTGGGTTTGTCACTGAGTACTATACCAGCAATGCTTACAGGTGGGCGCCTGTTTTTGTAGTCATTTCCGTAGCTTTTCTGGCTCTTGTATATCAGAAACTCAAGTTTTGTTCTATTTTTCTTCTTTCCCAGCCCCGTACAAGATGTTGCTGATTCTTGCCGCACTGGTGCTGCCACCAATGTTATTTTTGGCCTTGCATTGGGTTACAAATCAGTTATCATTCCCATTTTTGCTATTGCAATCAGTATATTTGTTAGCTTCAGCTTTGCTGCAATGTACGGCATTGCAGTTGCTGCTCTTGGAATGCTGAGCACCATAGCCACTGGTTTGGCAATTGATGCATATGGTCCCATTAGTGATAATGCAGGAGGCATTGCTGAGATGGCTGGAATGAGCCACAGAATCAGAGAGAGAACTGATGCACTTGATGCTGCAGGAAACACCACTGCAGCTATTGGAAAGGTAATTAAATTTGCTTCTACCCTACTCTAAGCATTGAGAGTTTTAGTTGGAAGTCACTATATAACCTTGTGATGACAAACTTCTTTTGTACTTATAATGATGACAGGGATTTGCTATTGGATCTGCTGCACTTGTGTCTCTTGCCCTCTTTGGGGCGTTTGTCAGCCGGGCAGCAATTTCCACTGTAGATGTCTTGACACCTAAAGTATTTATTGGTTTGCTAGTCGGTGCAATGCTTCCTTATTGGTTTTCCGCCATGACAATGAAGAGTGTTGGAAAGGCTGCTCTTAAGATGGTTGAGGAAGTGCGCAGGCAGTTCAACACCATCCCTGGTCTCATGGAAGGAACTGCCAAGCCTGACTATGCCACTTGTGTCAAGATCTCCACAGATGCATCAATCAAGGAGATGATCCCCCCTGGTGCTCTTGTCATGCTCACTCCATTGATTGTTGGGATCTTGTTTGGTGTTGAAACACTTTCTGGTGTGCTTGCAGGATCTCTCGTCTCTGGTGTACAGGTAAACCCATCAAAATTTGTGAATGTGTTTTTAAGTAACTTCAAATGGTCTAAATCTCTAATCCTGGATGAACTTTGTTCTCGTAGATTGCCATTTCTGCATCTAACACTGGTGGTGCCTGGGACAACGCGAAGAAGTACATTGAGGTAAAATTTCTTTTGGACCTTTCACTCTGATCTACAACACCACGACACCCATTATAATACCATAAAGTGGGGCCTGGGGAGGGTTAAGTGTGTACGCGGACCTTACCGCTACTTCTAAGATAGACAGGCCGTTTCCGATAGACACTGATCTCACTCTGATCTATGCGATAGAAATCATATATCAACTCTAATGATTTGTGTTGGTCTTTTGAATAGGCTGGAGCCTCAGAACATGCAAGAACTCTTGGCCCCAAGGGATCTGATGCTCATAAAGCTGCTGTAATTGGTGACACCGTCGGTGACCCTCTCAAGGACACATCCGGTCCATCATTGAACATTCTTATCAAGCTGATGGCAGTCGAGTCCCTCGTCTTTGCTCCTTTCTTTGCCACCCACGGTGGTCTTCTCTTCAAGCTATTTTAAAACGAATGCAACTCTTATGTCACATAACTGTATCGTGAATCTTTTATTCCTCTTGCTTCCCCCTTATTTCACATTCAAACTTTCTTTCAATCATTTTTCGTGTTCTTTAGTTACTAGAATATGGGGATTAGCATATGGTGTTAGGCTGTGGGAGGGTAAGGGTGTTGATGAAGGTGATGATGACGGTAAGGGTGAAATGTTTTTGCAGAGTTCAGAAGAAACATCAGATGTTCTTTCCTAGAGTAATTGTATCAGTTTTTTCTTAATTACCTTCTTGTCTTGCCCTTTTAGGGTGTACAATTTTTGAAAACTTATTGAGCTTTATGTGCATTTGTCTTTTCTTTCTCCATAATCTACAAGTATCTTGAGTCGGAGGTAACATCAATAGCCTGTTGGACCTAGCTTGTTGAAGGCCTAAAATCCCTTCACCTCTCGAGATCCGAGGTGGTTGTACAGATTGTTGGACATAGCTTCTCAAAATTTCCAAAAGGGTAATTTGCGCAAATGCTCTTGTTTTGGAATGATCTTTAATTTTTTTTCTCGCTAGTACCTTAAACAACAAAAAAGAAGTTAGAAATACTCATGGCATAAAAAAAAAATAGAATCACAAAGTAAAAGTTTATATTTTCGTACTATAATATAACACAAGTATGATACAAGTTATGCCTTGTTCCTACATACCTTGTGTCTGAGGTTTAAAGCCATAAAGTTCTGTGCTGAACTTTTGCCGAACAAAGCAGAAACTTTTTAAATTTACGCATTGTAGACAAGTAACCTTTCAAATACATATGGAAATATGATAAGTTGTTCAAATATATGTTTAAGATATCTGGATACATGATTTAATCTCAGATGGGTCGCGTGGTTACAACATGTATCGCACACATAATGTATAGCATATCTGAATGCACCATGTATCTCATATCTCAAAGATAGTGAGAGAACAACTCAAGTAAAGAATAAATTACCCAAAACCCAACTTGAGAGCCTATGATTTCAAGTTATCACATAAGTTTGCAATAATATAAAAGATCACAGCTTTTTTTTATTAAGGCTCATTTAATCAAAGATATATTCACGCTAACTGTAACTTACACTTTCCTTATTTCACGCCTTAAACAACTCCACAAATCGACATTATCAATCTTTTCTTAAATTCTAGGCTATTCACTCTCACGTAATTCTCCATCTCCATCTTCTACGATTTCATTAATTCTTTTAACAGTTTCTCACAATGAAGATTCTGAGTTTAATTTTTAACTGTGGTGGTGAATTTCGGCTGAAATTTGTGATGTTTTAAGCATAAAACTTTATTCGGATTCATCAATTTTTGAAGTATCTTTATCCTTTAAGGCATATTTTGTAACTTTCTCAAACCCAAAAAATATCTACAATATCAGATAATTTCGACGCACCATCTTTTGACTTGGATATTTTTCAATTATATGATTCAACTATTGATTCTCGAGACGCTAACCATGTAGATTTTCATAAAAATAGATCTAAATTTTAAAATGATCCAGAAAAAATGAAGATTTTGAGGGAGAAAATGCGTCGTAAAGCCCTCAGTGAAGAAGAAGCAGAAGAATGTAAAGAAGCTCTGTTGATACCTAGGCAAAGGAGGAAAAAATCCATAGTTCTGAGGTGGAACAATAAGAGAATTTTTATTTATGAATTTTTATTTTTTCTTACAAGATACGTTCAACAAATTATTTGTAAATTCAAAGTATACATGTAAAGATACTTTAGTTGTTTGAATTAAATGTATTTCTTTTTGTAGTAGTGCATGAAATAGTGTTATTTTGTCTTTGTTGTGTTAAATGTATCTTTAAATATATTTTTTTGTGATGCTGCATTATATATATTTTAATGTATCTTTAAATAGATGTTGTTGGTGATTCTGTAATAGAATAATTCTGATGTATCTGTTTCTAGTTCTTGAAAATTATCATGTTTGGCTGAACTTATTCATGTTTGTAAATTCAAAGTATCCATGTGAAGATAGTTTAGTTGTTAGAACTGAATGTATCTCTTATTGTGATAGTGGTGCATGAAATAGTATTAATTTTGCCAATGTTATGCTAAATGCATCTTTAAATATATATATTTATGGTGTTGCATTACATAGTTCTAATGCATCTTTAAATAGATGTCGTTGACGGTTTTGTAATAAAACAGTTCTGGTTATCTGTTCTAGTTATTCAATAATCATCATATTTAGCAGAACTTATTCGTGTTTTTTAGTAGAATCAAGATATAATTAGGATGTTGCCTATCGTTCAAGTAGGTGTTGTTGAGAAGTTGGTGCCGACTACTGTCAATGTAAGTGATGTTGAAAAGCAGGTTCCCCCTGGTTCAAAGTAGGTGACATTGAAGAGGAACAAATACAGGTATGAGATGTATCTTTAAGTTAATACAAAACAAGATGCTTAATATATATTTTAAAATTTAATGCATATATTTTAGTAGCCTAGTGAACTGACATGTTTTAAATTTTGTAAGAGGTTGAATTTGTAAATCTGGATACTCTTTGGGTGAATGCTAGATTTTTCAGTTCAACGAATTATGCCATTGTAGAAAAATTTTGAAATATATTGACACCACAAAAGTACTTTATGTTCAAGCAAACTTGCTTTGAAATATATCTCATTAAGCCAGAATATAGCCACCAGGATAGAATACATCAGTGCATAAAGGGAATTCCAAATCATTCAGCCACATACTGGTCTATTTATCAATGAAAAAGTTTTAAAAGTTCACACTATTTGAATTTGCACTCATTATCGAGTTAACATGTACTGGTAATGAGGATGATTTTGACTTCACTGGAAAACCTACATGCAGATTCATCAGAAAGTCTTGATGTTGATCAATATCGCAATAGATATGCGCCGCTTCTCTGGAATTATAGCGTTAAGAAATCGGTCAATGACTACAAGAATTACAATGATGACCCACCTAGACCAAGACGCTCAGTTAAAAAAGGAACATTCACGTGATGTTATACCCATTGATTCTACCTAGATGATTTATTCGTTTCAATGACTCAAGAAAGACAATTTCTTTTAACTAGTTGTATCTTTTATTTTTTTTTCCTCTTTGGTTCATGTATATTTGTCAACTCTAGGTATTTTGAAAGATACAACATATCATTACAATTTGTTAACATTGACCTATTTTTTGCAGAATTTTTTATTAGTAAGTGCTAAACTATCATATTTGTATATCTTTTGTTAAAATGTATGTATCTTTCTTAAATATTTAAGATGTTAAACTTCAATCTCATACCTTTTTATAAATACAATCAAATAATTTAAAAATGATAAATTTCAAAAATAGAAATACACAGTTGTTGCTTGTGTGTTAATGATATTGCAATGTTTAATTTTATTAACAAATGCATTTAATCTACCAATCTCATAGTTTTTAATGATACAACCACATAATTCAAATACTTTTAATAATTAAATTATTTGATGTCCAAATATATTAAAATTCAAGTATACTTGTGACAGAACCTTTAGTTTTAAAGTTTATCAAATACCAAGATATATTAAAAAAAATATCAATTAATTTTTAATTATTTGATAATGTTCACTCTCAAAGTACATCGTGGAATCTAACATCAACTTTAACAAATGATAACATCTACAACTCTCTTGGGAAGAAGTTAAAACTGTCGGTTGTATCCTTCATGACACACTTCCGACAACAGTTTGTATTTGATTTAAGCGTTTTATCCTTACTTTTAACGCTCTTTTTTTTTCCTTCTTGGCGGTCTCTTGTATCTTGGTGGTAAATCCACTTATTTAGTTTATATTTTTTTTGGTGTATTTTAATTTTTTTTATTTGGCATAGGAGGAAAAGGAACTTCATTGGTCTTGACAACTATTTTCGGATGGTAGTAATCAGGAAAATAATATTTTAAATCTAATATATGTTTGTTTTTAAAAATCGCTATGGCTGTGTGAACACGTATTTCATCATATTGAAATCTGCCTCAATTGCAAGTTTTTCTATCTAGATAGACAATGTATCTTCTTTCTTCATCGTTAACTGAATAAATGAACTCGAACAACTTCTGAACCTAATTTTTATTCATTAAGAAATACATCAATTACAATCAGTTATATTTTAAAACAGATTCGTTAAATAGTTAATAATTGCACTAGAGTACAAGTGTTTATAGTACACTTCAAATAGAAAACAAACTATTAATATCAAAATACATATAAATTTCATAGATACATGTAGACTTGAGAAATACATGTTATTATCATGGCCATATGACTAAAGATTATAACAATTTTAAATATCAGAGATACATTAAAAATTCAACTGTATCTCACACATATAATTACAAAATAAATTCATACCGTCGTGCGAGATAATTGAAATATGTTAAGAGCAAGTATCTCCTCAAAGCGACTCTCTATCTTGCCTTTTGTCCGTTATTGCAGTTCCAATTGCAAACAACTCTCGTAGTTTCTCCAAAAACTCTAATATTGGTAGCTCGCGTGCTTTCATTAGGCGCAAATTGATGCATTCAACTATGTTTGAGGTCAACGTTCGGCCTCTATTTATCGATACATACCTTTTTGCCCCTTTTTTGTACCCAGCGTCCGCCACGTAATCTTTCATT
>JBDJHY010000102.1:2812354-2830019 GCA_039654485.1 Withania somnifera | reverse complement strand
TTCAGGAGTTTGGATTGAAAAAGAGCAAGTGTGATCATTTAGTCTTCTACCGTCAATCATTGATTGATCATTTAGTTCTTTTATGTTGATGATATTGTTATTACAGGAGACGATTGTGCAGAAATGCCAAGTTTCATACCGAAGACTTGGGGCAGTCGAAATATTTCTTTGGAGTAGAAGTGTCAAGAAGTAAGAAAGGGATCTTCTTGTCCTAAAGAAAGTATGTGCTTGACCTACTTGCAGAAACTGAAAAATTAGGAGCCAAGCTGTAGGAACAACAATGGTTCTTGGTGGATATCTTACTAAAGATGATGATGACCTTTTTGATGATGCAGAAAGGTACAAAGGGTTAGTTGAGAAATTGAACTACCTTACAGTGACCCGCCCAGATATTGCATATGCAGTTAGTATTGTCAGCCAATTCATGGTTGCACGGACAATCAAACATTGGGCAGCCTTAGAACAGATCTTGTGTTATTTGAAAAAAGCTTCCGGTCTTGGTATATTGTATAGTAATCAAGGACATACTCATATTAAGTGTTTTGCAGATGCTGATTTGGTTGGATCAAGAATTGATAGAAGATTTATTACTGGCTATTATATCTTTGTTGGTGGAAATTTGGTATCTTGGAGGAGTGAGAAATAAAATGTTGTCTCTCGGTCTAGTGCAGAATTTGAGTATAGAGCTATAGCGGAATCCGCATATGAAATAATGTGGATACATCGTCTTTTAACTGAGATTGGTTTGAAGTCCTTGTCTCTGGCAAAACTTTGGTGTGATAATCAGGTTGCTCTACACATTGCTTCACATTCGGTGTACCATGAGCAAACGAAACATATTGAAGTCGACTGTCACTTTGTCTCTAAGAAGATTCAAGAGAACATGATTTCTAAAGGGTACTGGAGAGCAATTGGTGATATATCCACGAAGGCTTTAAATGGAACTCGGTGGAACATCTTTATAACAAGTTGGACATGAGTAATATCTGTGCTCCAACTTGAGGGTGAGTGTTACTGAATGTACATAGACACTTTATGATATTGCATACATAGACAATCATAGATAAAGACATTTAGGAAATTTTCGAGATTTTCTGAATTTGTTTCCTTAGATAGATTTTCTTGTATACATTTAAATAACTCTCATTCTTGAAATAATATGTAAAGTAAGATTGTTCCATTGTCTCTATATTTTATAAGTCTTTGTATTTGACATCTTGGAACACGAGGTAAAGGATCAGCTATCAGCCTGTGTTTTGAACCCAAGTATGACGTTAGGCCTTGGACGTTTGGTTGGCCTTTCTCCTCACTGGTCTGGGAAGCAGTTATCCTCCAAGTTCAGTAACAATGCCATGGTCTTGAGGTTAACCTCAATCAAAGACTTCAACTTGTTGGTGTTTTATTCAAACAATTTCCTGCTGGTAATGTGTTAGATGGGGATTCTGTTTTTTAAGTCTCAGCCATATGATGGCAACTTCATTTCTGGGTAAAGATAGAGATCACATACTTAAAAACAGTTATGATTTTGGGGCTGAATGACTACTTTCTTTGATTTTCAGGATTGCGTTAAGGTATGAGGTGTCGGTTCAATCAAGCATATTTTTCCTAAGTAGAATCGAATAATCTCCAAACAACTTCAAAGTCATAGTCAGGCATATCTCTTCTTTTCAGTTGGATGAGCAAAGAATTGTTTGCTAATTTCCTGAACTTTGTCGAGGAATAAGCCTGCCTACCCATGATTTATTGCCTGAAGTCTCAAATAATTCCCCATATGTTACTTTTGACTGGCGAATACGCAGAGGACAGTAGATGGTTCATATTTTACCGACCGAGTAAGTAAGTGCCATTTATTTCATTTAGCTATTGCGTTTTTCTTTTTCTTTTCTTCTGATATTACTCTTGCTTATTATGTTTCTCCAGTTAGTACTATTGTATTTACAACTTTTTCCCTTTGTCCCTCCACCCAAAACCAACTATTTCCAGTTTGAAGATATTGCATTTCTGCAGTGTTCCCATTCACTTATGTTCTTGAAGAACTTTTGAGAAGAAGTCCAATTTCAAGATTCAGAAAACGGGACAGAGGTTTTTTTAAGGTGCTGGGTTGAGTGTGGGCTGGAGCAATACTGTACATAACAGGGAAGTTTATGAGAAATCAAACTTGAATACTTGAAAAGAAAACAGCCATAGGACTCAGAGACCTGATTGAAGAGGTAACTGTTGATCTCTGTGTATGAATATACCTTTCTGACACTTGATTACTGCCTACAAGTTCTTGAATTGGCTTGAATACTGTTCGTATTCTAGTACGCTGGATAGTCAGCCGTAGCTATGCCTGAAGCTGCTCTAGCTGCTGAGCGTTGTTTCTTGTTTTAGCTTTGTGTAGTTTTCCATGAAAAGACCACAGGAATGAAAAGAAGTTGCCTGATTTTTAATTAGCTTTGACAAGGGCTGATCCTTTTAGCAGCTGGATATTGTTAGTCCATTAGCTATCATATTCAAATCTTGTTACTTTTCACTTTTTATAGTCAAATTTTATTACTCTTTACTTTTTTACCTTGATATTGATTGTGGTCAAACATCGACAAGATGGTGATAACGATGCATCTTTAACAGGAAATGTTCAACATTGGAGGATAGACTTTTAAATATAGTTGAAGATCTGCTTGTTACTGAATTTTGGAGGGTTTGCTGGATAATAGTTTTATTTTTTATGATTTTTTGATTAATTGGCATTAATTAGTCAAGAGCGATGATCCGCCGAGTTGTACTTTAGGTCATAAAAGCTGAACATATGAAGAATCCTCGAACTCTTGAATAACCTTCAAGGTAAAAGAATAGGGTGTGGCAGCAGGCGTAGTCAATGATTAGCAAGAAGGAAACATTTAAGCTTGACTAGTATTACTCAGGTTATTCTCATATAAAAAGTATACTGCATGTTTTTGCATAGGATTGATGAATTACATCATACAAATAGCGCTGTGCAAAGTACGAAAAGATGAGAGTGAGACACTATATACTTCGGATTTCACAGCATCGACTCGGTTTTTTCCTTGAAGTAAGTAGCAGTATAATCCTTTACACTCTTGTATAATTTTGGTCTTTTATCATCAAATAGCTCCTCAACAGGCTCGATCTCTCTCCTGGATTCTGCGCTGCAGAACATAGCCACAGTGATCCTCTTCTTCCCGAGTTTTGTCTCAGCTCTGTGCACCGGGCTCTTAAGAAGTCCGTTACTCATTATCTACAAAATATTAGACATTGCTATCAAGACCATAGAACAAAAGTTCTTTCAAACCTGTTCTCATAAAACGATTTTCTTGAACTGGGGGTCTGTTGGGATGATACTGGATATGTTGTTGTACTAGAGAGCAGAAGTTGAATTTGAAGTATATACTTAAAAAAACGAGGATCATTTTGGTACCTCTACTTTATTACCAATGTTGCAAGAAGAACATAAGACATGATGGGTACTCGGTACCATTTGTCGTCTTTCAGTATTTGAAGACCTCCAATTATCTTGTAAGCTAATAGTAATGGCTGGTCCATCCGCATGGGGTTTGACACCATGAACACTTTTAGGCTCGGACATGGAGGATAAGAAGTTAAACCCTGCATACATTACTGACCTGTCTCCATGCTGTCTCAGAAATTGATCATCCGGTAAGTTCAAACACCTTGCTATAGACTTGAGGAGTTCCTCTGCTTTCAGTTTTATTCAGCTGCTATATTCTTCTAAGTGCTCAATATCATGTATTGAAGTTTAAACATTTGGTACTTTCAACATTGTATTAAGTTGCTGTTATTAGCAAAAGGTAAAGACAGAAATACTAAAAATACCTAAATGACTTTGGATTTCAGGCCAATACGTGAGCTTTCGCCGGATGAACCAGGAGATAGAGTCTGTTATTCCAATCGACAGTTTGATTTTCGGAAAGAACCATGTCATTTCTATATCCTTCAAGCTCAATATCATATGATGCTCTGCCATATTTTAGCTTCTGTTCCATTGAAATGTAAAAAAGATGTCTTGAAACTTTGTGCACTTCTTCTATGAGGGTTTCTTCTATTCATCGCCATATTTCACCATGTCTTTGCATACATAATTATCTGTCATTTCATCACCATCTTTCAACATCTCTTGAGCTGGCTTTGTGCATTTCATCTATGAGTGTTTCTTCTATTCATCGCCATATTTCACCGTCTTTGCATACATAATTATCTGTTATTTCATCACCGTCTTTCAACATCTCTTGAACTGGCTTTGTGCACTTCATCTATGAGGGTTTCTTCTATTCATCCCAATATTTCACCGTCTCTTTGCATACATAATAATCTGGGTATTTCATCACCGTCTTTCAACATCTCTTGAACTGGTTTGCAGCCTATAACTACAACAAAATACCCAGTGTAGCCCATCGAGTGGGCTCTGGAGAGGATAGAGTGCACGCAAACCTTACCCGTATCTTGGGAGAGGTTGTTTCAGCTAGACTGTTGGCTCTTGGAAAAAAAGTTCAAAGCAGGCTAGAAAAAGAAGTAATGGAAGTAAAAGCATAGTAAGGAATTCTGTACAGTAACTACAATAAAATAATACGATAATAAAGTACAAGAAATAATAAATAGTAACAGGGATCGAAGACTAGTATGGACAGAATTCGAGACAACAGACTACTATTTACTTGCAGAACTGGCTTAGAATCGAAGTATAAGAAATAACAAATAGTAATATGAATCGAAGAACAAGAAACGATAGTAGCAATACTACCAGTAATATGGATGGATATCGAGTCTAACACATTGCTGTAATTGGAGATAGTCCAGTCATCTCATGTGAATTCTGTGATAGGCCAGTCATCTCATGCGAATTCTGTGTCCTCTTTTTTTATTTTAATGAGCTTCTCTCATCAAATTGAGATGTACATGTTTCTTCAATTTCTTATTGCTAAATGTGGCGATACATTTGTGAATTGCCACATCAAGGAAGAAGTTCACATGCTAGGCTGCAAAATATGGCACTATGTGCATCAGCTGCTAAACCTATTCAAAGGATATATATCTGGGAGGTATGTCAGGCTTCTTCACAAGTGCTACACCCGAACGATAACTGCGGCTAAACGTTGTGGAGTTTTAGGGGGTAAATGATTTTTGAATGATCATTTTGACCTTGATGGAGCGGAATGTATACTGAGAATTCATATAGTAAATTTTCAATTAGTTGGCATTGAGGCGCGGTTGATTAATCAATAGAGGAGCTCCCCGGCCTGAGTTTCTCTAAGTTCAAGTTAGTAATGTTATAATCTTGGTGACAAAACTATGCAAAGATTAGTTGTAGCAAGCAAAACACTTGTCTTAAAAAGTATAGAATTATAATTTAAGTTTCTATTTTGTTTAATTATCTGGTATTCGTAATTCGAGACCTCTAGTCTTTATCTGGATGGTAAGATTCTATTCATCTTATCTTTGCTCAACAACTATGATTATCATGGTTATCTCATTTTTCTTTGAGTTCAGAAAGGCCCAATGCATAAAGGAGAGACAGACTCACAATTTGAGAGGTGTGGAGGCACAACGGGTCTGTGGCTACAAAAATGTTGGGAATCCACACAAATCTTTTCATTATATAATAATATACTCAATATAATTGTTAAAGAATCTGTATTTATTATATATAGATAGTATAGTTGATTCTTAAGGATTTTGAATATTTAGTTGTCATAATTAGCTTGTACTCTCCATGTATTTATACCCTTGTAATTGTTGAGTAATAAACAAGTCATTTTCCATGCCTTTGGTATCAGAGCCATTTTCATTAACACAGGTTGGACCGCCTTCTCCCGATCTACAAAACCTAAAAAGCGATGGCTGAAGGAGAAGCTCGTGGGCCCCACGCGCCAACGAAGCAGTTGGAGATAGCCCCGTTCGAGGCCCGCGTAGAGGCGCGTAACTGGATTGATCTTAGACCCATTTTGTGTTCCGGTTTTGGAATAACATTTTCGGTCAACTTGTGGTGTTTCCTTCATTTTAGACTAGTTTTTTGAGGATCAAACAGATCTGTGCATTTTTTGGGTTCAGGTTTGAGACTTCTCTGTTTATTACCAATTCTCCGTTGATTCTAAAAATGGCGTACAAGTGCAACAAGAAGTTGAATTGTTGCTCTGTCAACTTGTGGCTTGAAATTATTTGTTGGAGGTTATTTGAAGCTTATTTGGGAAATTATCTTAGCATTCGGTATTGAGTTTAGCTATTGTGAAGCCTTTTATTGTGTTATATGGTTGTTCTTTATTTCTTTAATATTAAACTCTCCAATACTTCTTAATTTTAGTCGGGAATAATGACTGAACGACTCCAAGTTACTGTGTATGCTAAGTCAACAGAGACATGTTTTTTCTCTTCATCAAACAAATGAGTCATTAATTCAGATGCCGCAAATCACATGGCAGACAATCCTAATAATTTTTCTAGCTTTCAATCACACAAAGTACCATCTCCATTTACTGTAGCTGATGGATCAACTTGTAACAATGTTGGATATGAGATTGTTAAGCCAACCTCTTCTATTACCCTGTCGTATGTACTAGGTCTACCAAAGTTGGCTTTAATTTGATTTCTCTTAGCAAAGTTACCAGAGATCTTAATTGTTGGATTTCATTCTTTCTCGATTACTGTGTATTTCATGTCTTAAGACAAATAAGGTCATTGGTAAAGGACATATAAGTGACGATCTCTACATCTTTGATGAATGAGAATCTTGGTTTGTTGTCTGCTCTAGTGTCATGTCTCCGTTTGAAGAATATTGTCGGTTAGAATATCCTTCTCTACCTCTATTTAAGAACCTCTATCCTTAGTCCATAAATTTCTTCGTTGGAATGTGAGTCTTGCCGATTTTCAAAACATCATCGCACCTCATTAAGCCCAAGGGTTAATAAGCGAGCTGAGTCATCTTTTGAGTTAGTTCATTCTGATGTTTGGGGGTTGTGTCCTGTTATTTCTAAGACTGGCATAAGTATTTTGTCACTTTTATAGATGATTTCTCTCGAATGACTTAGATTTATTTTATGAAGATTCGTTCTGAAGTGTATACTTATTTTTCTTCTTTTCATGCTGAAGTTAAAAATCAATTTAATATTTCGGTGCATATTCTAAGAAGTGAGAATGCTAAAGAGTATATGTCAGAATTGTTTGAGACATACATGAGACAATATGATAATCTTCATTAGTTTTCATGTGTTGATATACGCTCTTAAAATGAGGTTGTTGGAAGGTAGAATAGACACCTACTCGAGACAACTCGGGTACTTTTATTCCAGATGAAGATTCCTAGACAATTTTGGGCAGATGCATGTCTATAACTTATTTTTTAATTAAATGTATGCGATCTTCTGTTTTGAATAATAATGTGCCTTATAGTTTCTTTTTCAAAACAAGACAGTATTTTTCGTGGAACCAAAGGTGTTTGTAGGCATATATTATGTTTGAGATGTCCGGTCGGCTGTTACCAAGTTAAATACCAAGATTGAAGTGTATTTTCCTCGGTTATTCTCACCTTCAAAAGGGATATCGATATTATTATACTGAACTTGAAAAATATCTTGTGTCAATTGATGTGGTATTTTCAGAGACTACATTGTTCTTCTATGCACCTCCTATTTTTACAAGTGAGGGAGAGGAAGATGAGCGGTTGGTCTATCAGGTTACTCGTGCTTTGACAAAACAATCAGATGTTGTTCCTCTACCTCAAGTTCTTCTATTGAGCCTTCCACACTCACTCCACCTTCACTAGAAAGACCGTCAATTGTTCAAGTTTATTCGAGGAGGAAAGAGGCCAATGATACATATTCTGCACCAGTCTCGTAATCAGATCCTATTCTATCTGATTCTTGGAAAAATCTTGACCTTCCTATTGCTCTTTGCGAAGGTACACGTAACTGCAAGTCCACATATTCTAAAGCCTATTTTGTTTTCTATGACCACTTATCCTCTACGTCTAGATCTTTGACTGTTTCTCTAGACTCTATTTCTGTAACCCAGACAGTGAATGAGGCTTTGAATTATCCAAGATGGTCTAATTCAATGCTTGATGAAATAAAAGCTTTAGAAGAAAAACACACATAGAATTTGATGGATTTACCCAAGGAAAGAAATCAGTAGGATGTAAGTGGGCCTTCACTGTTAAAGTTAATCAAGTGGTTATGTAGCAAGATTTAAGGTTAGACCTGTGGCTAAAGGATATGCTCAGATTTGTGGGGTAGATTATTCAGACATATTCTCTCTTATTGCCAAACTCACTTCTGTACGGTTGTTTATTTCTATAGCTGTTTTTTAGAATTGGCCTTTACACCAGTTAGATATCAAAAATGTGTTCTTTCACGGTAATTTTCAGAAGGAAATATATATGAAGCAACCACCTTGTTTTTTTGCAAGGGGGAGTATGAGAAAGTGTATTATTTGAAGAAGTCCTTATACGACTTGAAACAAAGTCCATAGTCTTGGTTTGGCAAGTTCAGTGAATTAGTTTGAGATCTTGGGATGAAAATAAGTAAATGTGATCATTTAGTCTTCTATCGGCAATCAATATCTGGTACTATCCTCCTTGTTGTATATGTTGATGACATTGTCATCATAGAAAATGATTATGTGGGTATCTCTTCTCTTAAGTCTTTCTTGCATATTAGGTTTATACAAAGGAGTTGGGTCAGTTGAAATACTTTTTGGGAGTGGACGTAACAGAAGTAAGAAGAAATTTTTTCTGTCTCAGAGAAAGTATATTCTTGACCTATTTGCAGACACGGAAAAGTTGGCAGCCAAACCTTGCAGTTGTCTAATGATTTTCAATGTGCATCTTGTGAAAAACGATGTCGATTCATTTGATGATCTAGAGAGATATAGAAGGTCAGTTGGGAAGTTAAAGTATCTTACTGTGACTCATCCGAATATTGCTTTTGCAGTAAGTGTGTCAGCTAGTTCATGCTCGTACCTACAATCAAACATTGGGAAGCTTTAGAACATATTTTGTGTTACTTGAAAGGAGCTCCTGGACTTGGCATATTGTATAGTAATCACAGTCATACTCGTGCTGAGCGTTTTGCTGATACTGATTGGGCTAGATTCAAAATTGATAGAAGAATTTTTTACATGCTATTGTGTCTTTGTTAGAGGAAATCTAGTATCATGGAAGAGCAAGATGTAAAGTGTTGTATGTCGATCTCGTGCAGAATCCAAGTACAGAGCCATGTCGCAATCTATATGTGAGATTGTGTGGATAAATCATCTTTTAAGTGAAATTGAGTTGAATCATCCTACTCCATCAAAACTCTGGTGATATAATCAAGATGCGCTCCATATTGCCTCGAATGAGTGTATTATGAAAGAACCAAAACATATTGAAGTTGACTGCCATTTTATTCGTGAGAAGATTTAGGAGAACTTAATTTCTACTGGCTACGTGAAAACAAGAGCACAACTATCTGATTTGTTCACAAAAAAATTAAGGGAACTCGAGTTGATTACCTTTGTAACAAGTTGGGCATGATCAATATTTGTGCTCCACTTTGAGGGGGAGTGTTAAAGAATCTTTATTTATGATATATAGATAATATAGTTGATTCTTAGGACTTTTGAATTATCTACTTGCCATAGTTAGGTTGCACTCTCCAAGTATTTATGCCCTTGAAATTATTAAGTAATAAACAAGTTATTTCTATACCTTCTAAATTACAATAATCTTACAAAGTGAGGTCTAGAAGGGGTTGGTAGAGGATATGCTTACCTTACTCCTTCCTAAAAAAAGAGGAGAGGTTATTTCCTATAGATTTCTTGGCTTCAATCAGATTAAGAAAATGATAACAACAAGAAAAAAAAGTAATAGAAGTCCAAAAATAGTAGATAGTGATAGGACAATAACTATGACAGAAGTATACAAAAATAGTAGATAGTAACAAAAGCGTAACTATAACAAAATAATATGAAAATCTTCCTGCACACCCTTTAACAATATCAAATTCAAATATCTAATAACATTTTATCTACATATAAACATGATGAATAATATATACATTATGATATTACTTAAAATTCAACTAAAAGATTATATAACATAAGCTATGTTTATTGTGATTTCTCGGCATGAATCTGAATTAGTCGAATCAAAAACAAGTATTAAGTATCGAATAAAAAATCAATAAAGAAAAACTTGAAATAAAAAAGGACAAGTAACATACTACAATCGCTAGGTTACATTAATGTTGTTAAACTTATGCATAAACGTAAAGCTCGTTTAGTCGGTGGAATGACGGATTATAATATGTAATACATGATAAGATTATTTTATTTTATGTTTGGCACATTTTTTGATTTCATGGTTAGCAATTTTAGGATGGTATATTTTAGTACCAAACTTTAAGAGGGGGAAACGAACTAAAAGGGACATATAAGAGTTGAGTGAATAAAAAGAGATTTTCATTTGTTTTTCTTATTTCTTTTGTTATAATATTTTAATTATGGAAAGATGAGGACTGAATTAGCATATTTAAAAGTATAGGACAAAGAGAAAAGAAAAGAGGAAGAGGAAGAGGAAGAGGAAGAGGAAGAATCAGCCCTGCCTTTTGTTCATGTTTTATAATGTAGCATAAATCTCTTTTATCAAAAATATAAAAATATAATGTGCATTCATTTTATTTTATCTTGCCCTTTCGAAATCATACTTGTTAAAAAACACTTAATATTTAAATAAATATCTACTTTTTATCAAATAAATTAAACACCTCAAAAAGGGGAATATTCCAAAGCAAAAACTATAGGTCATATTTGTGCAAGTTATTCATCAAAGGAGAAGCTTCCACGTGGCATTTGAAGAGATCCAATAAATCATATTTCCTCATTAATTTGGGGCCTCTATTTATTTAACTACGTGGCAATTCCAAGTCCTCTCGCAAATTGAAGCTTGTAAAAGTTGGAAAAATAAAATAAAAGGACGTGAAAAAAAAAAAAGAGGAGAAATTTTCAAAAATAGACATCAAAATATAAAATATTGCGCCATGTAATTCAATAGATAATATTATATCCGAAACCATTTAGAATATGAATAAAAATAGAATTGTAAATTTCATAATTAACAAACATCATCATAATGTTTATATTTTATTTTATTATTTTAAAAAAATTACAAAATATTTTTTTTAGGTGGAATACATTCATATAAAGAGTCGTGATACAAGACTCCTGATACAGACTACACAATATATCACATATATAACTATATAATTGAATGATTAACATGTATCAGGAGGTTACTTAACTTAAATATCGTACTTAAGTTATGTATCACGATTTTTTGTATATATCTAAAAGATTTTTTGAATCATGTATCACACTCAAATTATGTATCGCAATCCTCCATATTTTTATATATATTGCATATAAATAAATATTTTAAATCTTATTATTTTAAATTAAAAATATATAATATATATAGCAATATCCTTACATGTAGATGAAAAATTAATGTTTACAGAAGTATAAGAAAAGAAAGAGCTATTCCATTGGGAGGAAAAAAAATAACATTGAAATATATTATTACTTGGCGTTGATATTTTCTCTACAGTCCTGTTTTTGGGATAATTAATAAAAAAATTGGTAGAAGGAAAATTGAGCAGTTAAATATGGAAATTGTGATGACCCTCTTTCTTGATTGTTGTATATATCGGAAATGGTGATTTAGAAGCAACAAATGCAATAGTTTGTTTTTTTGATATTCAAGAATTGTTGAGACACCCCACAATGGCAAAACTCACATTAAGAGCAGAAAGCACTAGTTTAAGTCATTTTCCCCACCATGGAAACCATAAAGTTTCAATCTTTAACACTTGTTTAAGATCCCAAAGATTGAATCTTTTGGCCCAGAATCATACTTTGAAGTTGAGAGTTTGTTGTAGCATCACAGAGAGACAAAAAGAAGAAGCTGCAGAAAAGAAGAAGAGAATAGTTAATGGTTTGAAAGTGAATGGTGAGTTGATTTCAACAACTTGTGGGGGTGATGAATTGGGAGAAGGTGGAAATGAGGATAAAGAAGTTGGTTTTGAATGGAGTTGGCCACCATGGAAGAATTTGCCTCAAAGATACAAGCTCATTGGAACTACTTCTCTTGCCTTTGTTATATGTAACATGGATAAGGTAATTAAGTTCTTTACATGTAGCAATATTCCGAGGTTTTAAGGTAATTGATTTTTTTCTTATGTAGCATATTTTGAGGTTTTAAGGTAATTGAGTTCTTTTGATGTAGCATATTGTGAGGTTTTAAGGTAGTTTAGTTCTTTACATGTAGCATATTGTGAGGTTTAGAAGTAATTGAATTTTTCGCATGTTGCATATTGTGAGATTTTAAGGTAATTGAGTTCTTTTGATGTAGCATATTGTGAGATTTTAAGGTGATTGACTTCTTTTGATGTAGCATATTGTGAGGTTTTAAGGTAATTGAGTTCTTTTGATGTAGGAGATTTTAAGGTGATTGAGTTAATTTGATGTAGCATATTGTGAGGTTTTAGGTAATTGAAATCTTTACATGTGGCAATATGTTAGATTTTAAGGTAATTGAGTTTTTCTGATGAAGCATATTGTGAGGTTTTAATGTAATTGAGTTCTCTTGATGAAGCATATTGTGAGGTTTTAATGTAGTTGAGTTCTCTTGATGTAGCGTATTGTAAGATTTTACGATAGTTGAGTTCTTTTGATGTAGCATATTGTGAGATTTTAAGGTAATTGTCTTCTTTTGGTGTAGCATATTGAGAGGTTTTAAGGTAATTGAGCTCTTTTGTTGTAGCATATTGTGAGATTGTAAGGTAATTGACTTCTTTTGATATAGCATATTGCGAGGTATTAAGGTAATTGAGTTCTTTTGATGTAGCATATAGTGAGATTCTTGGGTAATTGAATTCTTTGCATGTACCATATTGTGAGGTTTCAAAATAATTGAATTCTTTTCATGTTGCATATTGTGAGATTTTAAGGTAGTTGATTTGTTTTGATGTAGCATATCGGGAGATTCTATGGTAATTGAATGCTTTGCAAGTAGCATATTGTGAGGTTTCAAAGCAATGTGTTGCATATTGTGAGATTTAAGGTAATTGAGTTCTTTTGATGTAGCATATTGTGAGATCCTAAGGCAATTGAATTCTTTGCATGTATCACATTGTGAGATTTTAAAGTAATTGAATTCTTTTCATGCTGCATATTCTGAGATTTTAAGGTAATTGAATTCTTTTCATGTACCATATTGTGAGGTTTTAAAGTAATTGAGTTCTTTTCATGTTGCATATTGTGAGATTTTAAGGTAATTGAATCTTTTTCATGTACCATATTGTGAGGTTTTAAAGTAATTGAGTTCTTTTCATGTATTGTGAGATTTTTTAAGGTAATTGAGTTCTTTTGACGTTGCAAATTGTGAGATTCTTAGGTAATTGAATTCCTTGCATGTACCATATTGTGAGGTTTCAAAACAATTGAATTCTTTTCATTTTGCAGATTGTAAGATTTTAAGGTAATTGAGCTCTTTTGATCTAGCATACTATGAGATTCTAAGGTAATTGAATTCTTTGCATGTACCATATTGTGAGATTTCAAAGCAATTGAATTCTTTTCATGTTGCATATTGTGAGATTTTAAGGTAATTGAGTTCTTTTGATGTAGCATATTGTGAGATTTTAAGGAAATTGAATTCTTTTCATGTAGCGGATTCTGATTTTTAAGGTTAACAGGTGAGTTATTTGCTGCTTTGTGAATATTTCATTTTTATCCTCTGGAATGACTTGAAACTAAACTTCCCTATGTCTATCAGCTCCTACTTTTTAAATATTTTTATCAACTTATAACATCAATTGATGGACTAATTGTTTTGGTAAGTTGACTTTAGAATTTGCTCTTGCGGAGAGCTTTCCATTATGGTGTCAGGGTGAAAGTTAATTGTCATTTAACTTAGTGTTAAGAGCTTGAAAATTGGTATTTAATCGACTTCTAATCAACAGCTGGGATGATTAATTGCGAAAAGAATCTTTTGCTAATCGAATTACAAAAGTTCTTCTTGAGAGTTTACATATGGGGGTGCATGGATACTGGTGTCTCTAATGAGACAAATATTTGCTTTTGGGTATCTTCTGAGAGGCTTGAGGGTCTGGTAGTTGTGTTGCAACGTTGAAGTATCATGGCATATAAGTATAGCATGCAAACTGGTTTGGTTCTCCAGTGGAAAGATTTGAGATACCTTTACCTACCCTATAAAGTAAGGGAGACTGACACAATTAGCAACAACAAAGTTGTTACACCTAATCCTTGTCTAAAGCTCTTATGAAGTTAGTATAGATTATAGGGATGTAACTAGCAAATAGCCGAGGGTCTGTCCGAAACAACCTCTCTATCCCACAAAGGTAAAGGTAAAGTCTCGTACATCTTACCCTTCTGAAAGCCCACTTGTAAGATTACATTGTGTATGCTGTTGTTGTAAGTAGCAAATAGTTTAGATTACCATGGTTTGGTACTTGAGATATCACCATCTCGATATATTCCCCTAGATGATGAATTCCTCCTTCCTTTGCACTTCTGGTGGACGAATGCACTTCTTACAATGTATCTCACTAATGTATAACAACAACATACCTTGTATATTTTCACATAGTGAGGTCTGGGAAGGGTAAAATGTACACAGTTTATACAATTATCTAAGAGTCAGGTAGAACTATTTCCGAAAGACCCTCAACTCAAGATAATAATATACTAACAATGCAAAAAACGGCAGAATATACTGTGAAGGAATAATGAGACGAAAAAACACCAAGATAACAACAAACGCAACAAAGCAACAAACCTCGTCAAACTCTGGCAGTCAGCCACTACACATAAGGTGCTATGACTTATAAGCACCAAAGACAGACAAAACAAACCTACCTGCCAACAAAGATTATCCCAAACCTGCTAATCTTCTACCCTAATTCTCATCCTACACACCTTTCTATTTAGGATCATGTCCTAGGTAAGCTGTAAGTTTTTCAAGTCTTGCGATATCACCTCTCTGAAATATTTTTTTTGGTCTACCTCTTCCTAACTTGAATCCATCCACTGCCAACCTCTCACACCTCTGTACTGGGGCATCCATATCCCTCCTAAGCACATGCCCGAACAATCTTAGTCCCTCCTTCCGCATCTTATCATCCACTGCACACCCCTACCATGTCTTTATAACCTCATTTAGGATCCTATCACATCTAGTAAACCCACACATCTATCGCAACTTCCTTATCTCTGCCACCTTCACCTTCTGAATGTGAGAATTCTTAACTGATCAACACTCCATCCCATTCAACATAGCTGGTCTAACTGCCACTCTGTAAAAAAAGTCTTTCAGTTTAAGCGGGACTTTTTATTGCACAAAACTCCTGATGCGAGCCTGCATTTCATCCACGTAGCGCCAATACGGTGGAAAATATCCTCATCAATCTCTTCATTAACCTGGGTCATAGATCTCAGATACATGAAACTATCGTCTGGGTATCCAACTTCACTATCACGTCCTTTTTCGGCTTCACCTCACTAAATTTGCACTCCTAATACTTCGTCTTGGACTTGCTCAATTTAAACGCTAGACTCAAGAGTTCCTCTCCAAACCTCCAACGCAGCATTAACTCCTCTGCGGGTTTCGTCAATCAAAACTATATCATTCGCAAAATGAGAATTATGAAACAACAAATGTTTCTTTTTCGGTGCCCTTGTTTTCTATTGACACTGGTTAGCATGTTCCTTGTAGCTGGAGTTAAATACAACATAAAAGGAACAGAAAAAATGCTTTCATTTAAGGTCAGAAATTGTTTTTAGCATTTTTATTGTAGGCTCCGGAGGAATTTCTCATGGACCTGAGTGTAGAATGTAATCATGCAAATTGGCATAACAAGCATAACTTTATTGTTTCTTTTGAAGTTCTCTTCCTTTTCAGTAAATCAAAGTAAGATAATTTCATTTGCACTGTTGTTTATTTTCACTGAATAGGTCAATTTGAGTGTTGCCATTATTCCGATGTCGCATCAATTCGGGTGGAATTCATCAGTAGCTGGATTGGTTCAGTCATCTTTCTTTTGGGGTTATGCATTAAGTCAATTGCCAGGCGGGTGGCTTTCGAAGATACTTGGTGGGAGGTCAGTTTTAAGATGGTCAAGTTTCTGCTGTTGTGCAATAGATAAGAATCATTCTAGTTTCTCATTGTTGGCTAGAAGTATAGTATCTTTAGTGTATATATCCTTTTACAATTGGTGCTATAGTTCACAGACTCTATATATATTTTTTGACTTTAAAATGCTGGACCCTCTCTTTATTTATGGTATCCAGAATAGATTGGATTTTTAATATGGAGTACAATCAATATCCTGAATATTCAATCTTGAAACATTCCTGACCTAACAATTGTTTGTGAAGAAAAACTACCGTAGCAAATGAATCATGCTTATTTTAATTTTTCATTTGTTTGCAGTCGAGTTCTTGAAGTTGGAGTATTAGTCTGGTCTGTGGCAACAATGTTAGTTCCCTATCTTGCAGGGTTTATGCCTGCACTCATCTTTTCAAGGATCTTGGTAATTTGGTCTTTGACTTTTCCTAGGATATTTACAAACTTAACCGCTGTATTTGTATCTACGTTAACCAAAGAAGGATTGTTGGTTATTTGGCCTTGCTCTCTGAGTTTTAAGAACGTATGTTACCTCGTTCAGATAGATGTGGAGAATCACTAATGTACTTTTCTTCCTAGACTTATCATTCTATGTTTATTGTTTTCCCAATTATAGGTTGGGATAGGAGAAGGAGTTTCACCATCTGCTGCCACTGACCTGATTGCAAGGTATGTCTGAACTGTTAAGTACTTAGACTCAGGAATCTGGATGATGTTTTACTTTGTTTTTGAAACTGAATAAAAAGGTTTATTTTATCTTACATCTGCTTTGGCATGCTTTAGATCACCCCTTTACAATGGAAATATTGGTTATCTTTCAGCTAGTGACTTCTAAAAGTTTCTCTATGTTCCTTGCTGTATCGTTTTGTCAAATATAAGGTTTAAAAAATGTTATTTTCTTAAAACATATTGTGCCTCTGAATCGAACTTTGTTATTGAACTGGAAATATGACCACTTGTCTATCAGTGGGTTCAATTAGCTGGGACAGCTGAGACAGTGTAAGTCAAATGTCACTTTATTTTCATAAAGCCTTATATATTACATATTGTAGTACATTTAGAATGCGATGAGAATTTTGGGATACAAACTATAGCTACTGTCTCAGATGGCGCAGAGTCCGGAATTTAAAAGGCAAAATGCTTATACAATTATGTCTTTTAATCATTAAGATTTTCTTTTCATGCAGCTTTAATATCTTTTAGTATCTATTTCATTTATCACGTTTCTTTTGTATTATCTGGAATATCTAAAATTATGTTATTAACATCTGCTTTTCTTGCATCACTAATATCTGTTTTGCTAAATATTATGTACAGGACAATACCTCTGGAGGAACGTTCTCGGGCAGTATCATTTGTTTTTGGTGGCTTAAGTTTTGGAAGTGTTACCGGGTATATTTCATTTTAAAATTAATTATTGGTCATGGTCACCAATATATTTAAAGATCTTGTATTTATTTCTATCTATCA
>JBDJHY010000102.1:2797910-2810110 GCA_039654485.1 Withania somnifera | reverse complement strand
TTTTTTTTTTTTTTTTTTTTTTGCTTTTGTATTGCTTTGGACTGTTTCTAATTGCACAAGCAATATGGTTTGCATATTTACAGGGCCGCCGTCTTTTTCTAGAAATACATCCTTGAGAGAGTTGGGCACCTCTCTGAAGGTATGGTTGAGAGTTGCATTTAGTTACTACAGTAACTTTTAGCTAATAAGTTGTTTAGATTTAAGATGAATTTGAAGTTTAAATTTTAGATCAGGTTGCTTTAGTTGTTGAGATATTTTAGGATGTTGAATTTCAAATTATGCAGATTAAATACTTTATGTTGGCTATTTAATGCGTCTAATGCTTAATAAAATCATTGACTGAGAGCCATTTTAACCCCTTTTTGCTTCTCCATCTTTAAAAAAGTTCAACAGTATGTATAGAGAAAATCAGTTTGAGAGCAGTTCTAAAAGAGTTGGTTGAATATCTTTGGTTTTCAAAATTCGATTTAATAGAGAGGTTTAACTAAATGTAATATTAAGTAGAATTGCAATAATCGTCGAAACATTAACTTCTGGAGTCTCCGCAAGACTTGAAGGGTGCTATTTTCCCGTGTTCAATGGTCTAATAAAAACCGGGCTTCAATTTCTTGCTAACTGCATTTGACCGAGAAAGAATTTATTTAGGTTTTGTATATCAATATTGAAGTTTTTACCAATTGATTGTTAATTGTAGGACGTACCCTGGAAAGCATTTTTCAGAAGCAAAGCTGTATGGGCAATGATATATGCACATTTCTGTGGGAGTTGGGGCCATTATACTTGCTTATCTTGGCTTCCTACCTATTTCAGGTAAATGTTGCCATGATAGAGCTTAGTATTATGAGCTTTTATTTGGAATGCTCCATTTTTCTTGTTTGTGGTGCTAAGCTGATGTCATTGTGCATAAATGTCAAATATTGAGAATGTGTAGTCATATTGAATGAAAATGGTAAGAGAAAAGGTACGATAATAACGTGTAATAGATGGCTTTAAATTGCATGGCTGCAGATAGCAATTGAATTGGTCTGGCCTTAAGTGCTTTCTGAACTTTTGATAGTACTGTTGGCTCATCGCGATTTTGGCAAAAAGCCACTGGCTGCAGAAGCTCAAATTTGGAGCTTTCAAAGAAGAATTAAGGCTCAAGACTGACACACTGTTTTGAAAGACAGTTAACCACTATCAGATGAAACAATATAAAAATGAGATCTAGTTGGTATTAGTTATAAGTTTTGAGAATAAATGTGCTATAGAACATTTGTAGCCAACACTTATCAAGTTGTTCACATGAGAATTTCATTATACATTATCTGAAAGCAATACCTAAAAAAGTACTTCTCTAAGCTGCACAACCATGGAGCCGTGGTAGTTGGGATCCTACATGTATCTGTTAAATTGTTTCAATTCGCCTACTCTATTTGACATAAGCATCTGCTGCATTAACATTTTTTATTTGAAGAAAATATTTTTAATTTTGTAAAAGCTTGAATTTCCCAATTGCATCCCCTGCAGTGAGGAGCTGAACCTTAATCTGACAGAGGCAGCATGGGTAAGTCTACTGTATGTTTGCTTCCCATTTCTAGCTGCTGTTCATATATTCAATTGTCATTGTCTTACACAAACATTTTGCACCCTAACTGTCGGAAGCTTTAAAAGCTATTTAGTCATGTCTCAATATTTAAATTGGTATTATGTCCTTTCTTTAGGATGTTCTTGTCTTGAGCCGAGGGTCTTTCGGAAACAGCCTCTCTACCTCATCTCTGAGGTAGTGGTATGGACTGCGTATCTATACTGGGTATGTTGTAGTCTCAATATTTAGATCAGCGTAATACATAAATATACACTCAAACTTGGCTTCAACTGGCAAGTATACACTCCACTTTGAGTATGCACATCTAGACACCTCAACTCGTCTGTGTCAGTTGAACACTCCAACTTACAAAATGATCATCCAGAAACTTCCAAAATCTATGAGCCACATCACCATCATGTGTCCACGAGATACATTGGGGACGATTTGATGTGTTTAAGTTGCCAATTGAGCCCTAGTTGAGGCGTCAGATGTGAACTCTCAAAGTTGGAGTGTGTACTTTCCTATTGAGGCCAAGTTTGAGTGTCTATTTATGTGTTATGCCTATTTAAATCACAAATTTATGGCACTGTCTTGGAGTACATGGTATATTTTCATATCCGTCTGTTATCTATTGTAAAATGAACCATGGCCTCTTTTCAATCTGGCTTTGAGGATAATAGTCTCCCCGTCTTTTATTTATGCACCTTGGTCATAGATCATTGAGTAATGAAATAAAGAAGGTGAATTGTTTGCCTTTTGAAGGAGCTCATGAACCTTCATAATGTTTCTTAATTGTTCAGAACTGATTTTTGTTCTTTTCTCTTTTTCTTTCAAGTAACATCAAGCATATAAGAGTTCATGGCTGAGGGCCAGAAAATGACAAAATAATGTCTCTAGTTATGTCATTCATGGGAGTAACTAAGACAGATATTGTTTTACGTGAGATACTAAAAGGGGCAACCCAATGCACCAAAGCTCCCGCTATGCGTAGGGTCCGGGGAAGGGCCCGACCACATTACATGAGATACTGAAAGAACAAATTATCTGCAGCCCAGTCGTATTACCAGTTGAACAGCTTTATTGTGAACTACATCATAACCTACATTCGGGGATAAAATCCTGCTTCTGAAGATGATTGAACCTTAGGACTACTTAAGGCACCTCAGCTACTTACTCAAGCTACGCCTTCTTTATTTGATAATCACGAAGTCAAGAGTCTGTGAGCCAGCCCTTGAAGTGCTTAAGTTTGAGGATGGTAGAAATATTTTGGGTTCTCAATGGGACACATTGCAAGAACGGAAGTGACAGAAGAAGGATAAAACTACTTCGCTGTTTGTTTACAAAAGGGAAAGTTAGTGGTGTTGTAACCTTCCCACATGAGCTTCCAATTGTACCTTTAAAAAGAAAAAAAAGGAGACAAAGTGAAATAGTTCCTTTAGAGTAGGTAAATCAGCAACTATCTTCCTGCCTAGTGCTTACCATCGAAGTTGCAGTTGTTTTTGCAAATCTAGTTCTCTATTTCTCATCACCAAGAGTTTAACTTTAATGTGTACTTTTATGATGAACAGTATGTATAATCACAAAGGAAAAGCTTTATCGATCTTTTAGTTGGATCTTTCCTGCCTGGAATAGGATTAATTAGTGAAACTGGAGACTGAAGTATCTGCAATGTCCCTTCAGTGGTTACATGCATTAGGCAGTTCCATTTTAAGCATATTGTCCTGCTTACTGCGAATTGTGTAAGATTACTTTGAGTCATCCTTCCTCTGGAGTAGTTAAATCAATCGGAATTTCCTTTTATAGAAAATTTAACATGAAATAATTTTATGCGATTTCCCATACAAATTGCCATTTTGTTTTAGTAAGTTCCTGCCAAATCTAATCAATGTAAGACTTGATTTATCAAGTCTTGTGCAACTAAGGAAAATCCTCACTATTGTTTAACTTACATTTCAGGTCTCAGTTGGCCCTCCATTAGCTTCAATTCTTGTTACCAGCATTGCATCACAATTTGCCGATAGGTTGATTTCCCAAGGCATTGACACGTCACTGGTACATAGACTTCTCCTTACTTCCTCTATTCTCGGAATCTAAGCTAACAGACTCTTCACTTTCAATGCCGCACCCATGTTGAATTCTCCAAAAATACACTATTTTGGAGAGTTTGACATGTCCCGTTGACTTTTTTGAAAAGTCCGAGCAACATAGCTCTGAATTCTATTTTTCTTGTCCAACCATAGTTTTTCATGTCATGTCTTAGGATGAAAATGATGATTTCTAATTTGTTTTGGTAGTAAGAATAACTTTTACGAGTAATCTTCAAATGGTTTTCATTTGTAGTATTCGAGATGCTCAAATCACTTATCTACCTTATGGAAGTTGCCCGACAAAATTTATAACGTGATGCTCAAATGGTATAATAACATTTTAGATGAAGAGTATATAGGAAGGGAAACCTTGTCGCAACGGTGAAGTTGTCTCTGCATGATCTATAGGTCCCCTGTTTGAGTCATGGAATCAGCCGCTGATACTTGCATCAGCGTACGCTCCCTATAATACACTCCTTGATGTGTGGCCCTTCCCCGAATCTTGCGTGAACACGGGATACTTCGTAATTGGGATGTCCCTTTTATGGAGTCGGGGAGGGTATATCAACTAAATTTGTTAGATTGATCTCCTTTTGAAGTTTAATTCTTTTTATCACCTTTACAAAGAAAATATGTGCACCCATATTTTAATATCACCTCTAGTTAAGCATGCCGTCTTTTGCTTTTAAGTTTTCCCTCCTTTAACCTCCTGCCTACTGTCCCGGTAACCTTTGTTCAGTGTGGCACCTTTTACTTGCCATTTTTTTTATATTCCCTCTCTGTTTCAATTTGTTTATTTTACTTTCTTTTTTATTCCGTTCCTCTTTCCTTTTTTAGCAATTCTTTGGTTTAACTTTCCCCATGACATGGTAAGACCACAAGATTAAATGGCATTTTAGTACATTCTACAACTTAAGACCACAAGATTCAAAAATCTTCTTTACTTTCTTAAATTCCGTACTAAGTCAAAATTAGACAAACAAATTGAAACAGAGGGAGTAACTAACAGCACAATGAAGATTGAAATAACTTGACAAGAAGGATACTCACTCTTTGTAACTCATCTGAACTAACAGGTGAGAAAAATTTGTCAATCAATAGCCTTTTTATCGCCGGCTACCTGTATGATTCTTTCTTCGTTGGACTTCGGTTTGCCTCCGTGGGAAGTAGTAACAATCCTCACCGCTGGTTTAGCCCTATCAAGTTTTGCATTATCAGGTACTCTTGTTAAATTGCGTTCGGTCTCAATAGTTCTGAACTAATAACTATTAAAGATGTACTGCTTCCCCATCTGCTGATAGTAGTCATTAATCTTGCCCAACTTTTCATTGTTGCAGGCCTATATTGCACTCATCAAGACATTTCACCCGAATATGCAAGCATTCTTCTGGTATGGAAGCACAGCAAGGCTGTATTCGTTTTATAGGCTGTTATCCATGTCCTTTCTTAAATGCAAGTCTAAAATGAAAGTTCTGTGTCTCCAAATATCTCTAACATTCCTTGCATGGACACGAGTAAAATCAGATACAACCTTTCCATTGAACTCGGAGTTTGTTAGTAAGGGTTTGTTTAGCTTGTGTCTATGAATTTACTAAAATATGATATGTTTGTAAAGATATGACACCTGGGCCTGACTCATGAGGAGAGAATTGTCTAAGTCTATAAGCAGGCTGCCAATTTATTCCCCAACCAATGTGAGATTTTTTACGCACTGAAACACCCCCTTCACGCATAGGTCCAACTAGAGCGTGGAACCGAGAGCCTGAACGGGGATGGACCTGACTCTGATACTATGTAAAGATATGACACTTATACCTAACTCAACCCCAAAAGCTAACTTATGAGGGGAGTATCGTCCAAGTTCATATAAGAAGACCGTCAGTTCATTGTCCAACCAATGTAAGACTTTTACACACTCCAACAATGTTGTTTTCATCCTCCTGCGTAAATATGACATTAATTATGTTACTTCTTTCTTGGATTTTACCCCTTTTATGCGCAAAATCCATACAATGTCCTGTGAACTTCTTCCATGTGGTCTTACACCAGTCTGTTCCTCACTGTTCTTAGCCACTGAAAAAATTGCTTTCTGGTAGATTACTTAAGACTGATAATCCGTGTGAAGAATATTAATCTGATGTCTTTCCTTCAAATTCAAGTCCAAGTTATCTTAATTCTTTGAGAAATTGCACATGCAGGGCATTACCAACACCGTTGGAGCAGTTCCTGGAATTGTAGGCGTCGCCCTGACTGGTTTTCTTCTTGATTCAACTCATTCATGGAGTGTAAGCAATTATACACTCCCCAGAATGCCCTATAACATTAGTAAGATCGTTTCGTAACTATTATAACAAACTTCTTTGCAGATTTCTTTGTTTGCGCCGTCAATTTTCTTTTACCTCACTGGAACAATCATGTGGCTGGCATTCGCGAGCAGTAAGCCACAGAGCTTCTCAGAGGGAGATTGACCTTATTATACAGTGTCAAGTCGATCAGCAAGCATATATAAACACTAACAGGTTTTAGCACAAAATATTTTTGTGTACTGACCAAAAGTTTTCCTTTCCCTTCTGCATAGTAATCTGTACTGATAGGACTTCTGCAACTTTAATGGAGAGTTTCCTACATTATGTAATGTTTTCTTTTTTGTTTGTTTGACAAGTTACAACATTATGTAGCTTTTTCATATTGTAGTTATGATATACTCAACAGATGTATATTGAAATTCATACCTATTCTGTAATTTGTTTTTTGATATGCTTCTGTTTGAGTCAAAAGGTCTATCAGAAATAACCTTGGTTGCGTAAACACTCTACCTCAGAAGTCGATTCAAGAACTTGGATCAAACGTGATCTAAACTCCTATTTGGGAGAAATCAGAGACAATAATTAGTATAAAATTGATTATCTTTGTTAATTTACTTGAATAAAAATCAAAGATATTAAGTTAAGAATTAATCTTATCTCCTACATAATATTTTTATAGAATTGCAAGGGGTATACCAAAGAGAATACATCATTCTCGAAAAGGTCGAAGGACGAATAAGAGCTCTAAGCAAGAGATATTATTCACTAAAAGCAGATGTAAAGAAGAAAAGCATCTCAGATAATATATAAAGGGAAACTCATTCTAAATAGGATGAGATTTGAATCTTATTTTTACGAAAGTATAAATATTATAATTTAACTAAGAAATCTTTTAAACTAGAAAAATATGTAAAACTTAATACCAAAATTATTTTCAAAACTACCTAATAAAAATAAGAAAAAAATTGGGGCAAAGTTGCACTAAAATGTACATGCCAAATTAAAATGTACCGATTTTGATATTTTGTCTTTCACAAAAGAAATCTTATAAAATTAATTTTTATAAAGAGTGGTCTTGATTCTTTTATCAGCTTAACAAATCTTGCCCATAAGGCAGATTGCTTGTAAGGCAAATATTTAGGACATTTTAGAAGTTGCATAGTTGTCATGAACGTATGCTTTGTGGGCAAGCTATATGTCTGCTTTATTGGCAAGATACTCAAGTTCTAATTTTGCTTATAAGATAATTGTCAATTGTGCAAGTTCATTATTTTAAAATCTCATGAATGTCTGTCTTATGACCAAGTAGGGCCAAAAAAACAAGAATACTCCCTTATGAAGGTCAAGTTATAAGTTTTTTTTTTATGAGGAACAAAAATTTAAGACCATCCACTTTGAGGGTAATTTCCAAGTGCAAATCAACCCTTGTTTGGTTGTGTGGTCTGAATTTGAGTTTTTTAATTTTTTGAAGAAAAAAATTATGTTCCATGACAAACATCAATCCTCAATTATGATTCATAACTATAGTTTCAAATAGTTATAATTTATATTATTTACAAACAAAAAAAAAAAACTCTTCTTTTAGCCAAGCTCAAAACCGTGGCTAAATAACATAGAAATTATGATTAACTTCATCACTACAATTGTATTTCAGCATACATATATAACTTCAATTTGTATAACTTCACCACTACATTTGTATGTCAACATCTATATACAAATGTAATTTTTATTTGTATAACGAGAGACATTTTATGTACGCCAAAATATAAATGTATGTGGCTACGGAATATAATTAACTAATTGTCATTAATAAAACCTTAATTTTGGGCTAAAGTTTGTTATTTTTAAACTTACATGAATCACACCTCTTTATATCCTAATATCAATTCATCATATACTTTTCAAAAATTACAAAAAAAATCTCAGGTTTTTCCTCACTGATATATTACTCAGCAGATACTTTGCATTGAATATTTTGCATGAAGTCACAGATACATTTTATATGAAGTCACAAGTACACTTATACATATCTTATTTTACAGACACATTCACGGATACTTTGTGGATTTAATTAAAAAATTGTAATTTCTAAAATTTTGGAAAATTATTGTGATATTAATTAATTATGAAATATAAAGTTGAGTTATTAGTAAATTTACCTTCATAAAATATGTGTAGCATTTAGTCCACTTCTTGTCTGATTTTTGACTTCATAATTATATTTTTCTTCATTTTATTTTTACTTGAATTTTTTTACTGAAAATACTTGAATGTGTGATTAAAAAGAGACAATAAAAAATATTGAGTTCAAGAACAAGAACTATTAAGCGTAAACTACTACATTATATTCTAAGATATTCTATAATAATTATTTTTCTGCTATTTTAGGATCTACACTAGAGTTGTTAAAAGGCAAAACTTCATATATGACAAATATTCTTTATTTTATTACGCGATAATGGGAAATTTTTTGGAATTATGAGATATGACAAAACTTTGAGTCTGCATACAGACTTTCAGTTATATATTCGCTTATAAAATACAATTGGTAGTTGTATTTGAGAATGATAGTTAACTAAACTGTCCTAAATTCACGCGTAACAACTTTTTTTATAAGAAAAGTCCTTAGTTACGTACTCTTTTTCAAATTTAATTCCTTTACCTAATTTGTAACTTCAACGCACTTAAGCTGGTTCCTTCATCCTCATTAATTAAAAAAAATTTAAATTAAAGATTTTTTTAAAATCGATCGTTGAAATTTGCAGAAAAAATGTGAATTTCGAAAAATAACTTTGAAATATGAGATGGAATAAGGTCATCATATATACAAAAACCGACACATATATACGAATTAAAAAGTAATGACCAACTTCTATATACAACATTAATATTAAACATATATGTATATAAATATAATAGAAATTCTTCAGACTAATCGTATTTTAGTTCTTTTTTTAATTTTATGTACAACTAAAGATTAATGTCTACAAAATCATACAAACTATTAAAGCTTTAAAATATAAGATAGAATGAGTTCAGCCTATATACGACATGACACATATATATAGATTATTTAGCTTAATTGTATTATATAGACATAATACAGATTATTCAGCTTAATTGTATTTCTGTCATTTTGTTTTCATATACAAATGAAGAAAATGGACATAAATCACGTGGACTATATATGTTTTAAAATACAATTGGTTGTATTTACAACAATACTGCTAAAATATATCTCATCATACATAATAAAATTTATTAAGTTTGGTTGTATTTCTGCAAATATGAATATAACAAATACCCATATGTTATGAGTAAAATTGCAATAAGTCTCCAACCATCTATATATACAACAGTTCTCCGACCACCACAACAACATATATATAACAGCCCTTCGGTCACCGCAACAGCCTTCTGGATACAACAACCCCCCGACCACCGCAATGCACCACCCAACAACAATAAAATCCCATAGAAATCCAACCCTTGTTTCGGTAGAATAAATAAAACACCACACCGCCTCCTTTCCACTATTTTTTCCGTGCCAGCCAAACAATAAACAATAACCAGAGATACCTTCAAAAACTCAACGAAAAACAACCTTCAAACAGACCCACCATCGCTCCAACCACCATATTCCTGATGCAACACCCAACAACCATAACCAAAACCATACCCTGTCACCAGTCGCCACGAGACCAACAACATCTGCATCACAACCCACAAATGCCAGCCACTACAACCATGCCTTCCAACTCATCATTTTCGGTGAAACCCCATGAATTTGGATTTGTATTATGTGTGCAATCGTGTGAAGAGTGAAGGCGTAAAAATTGGGATTGAAAAGAAAGAGGAGAAGATGAATAAAAAATTAAGAGAGAGAATATATATAAAATTGAAAAAACCCGCCAATATTGCTGGAAATAAGAAGAAAAAATAAGTCGACATCCGTATACAAGTTATTTTGTGGGTCCCATTTCAAACTTATACTATTTTTGCTATAAAATTTAATTTTATAAAATATATTTTATTATAACTAATTAAGGGCTTTGGTTTGCTGCGTTATGCTATTTTTTCTTGTTAAAATGGGTCAGCCCAACCTAAACGTAACAGACCAAAAAATGTAATTATTAAGATTAGAGGAGAGCGAAAAAGAGAAAGTTGTGAAAAGATATAATTAAGTGAGATTTGGGAAAGGGAATAATAGTAATAACGATGTTTGAGGTATTATATAATTTTTCTTCATTTTTTAAAGGGACTTAAAATAATAGCCCTACCGAGCTCTAAAAGGGTTTCAACCAAGCCTTTCATTCTTTTTATCTTTTATATATATAAAAAAATCAAATCCACATTCAAAATTATAGGTTGACTAATTTTTTTAATATTCCTAACATATATTTATACTAATGTCTCTGAAAATCTATAACATATTTCAACATCAAATCATCTTCAAGCACATTTGGAGTTGTTGATAAAGTTGTTTTAATTAACATCTTCCTCTTTGTCTATATTCATATGCAAATTTAATAATTTTTTTTTCTTTTAATTGAGTTCGATGCTGGTCACCATCAGGGTCAGATAGGCACGGGGGTCTTTGGACACTTACAGGGATACTTACAAATTGTCCACCAACATTGTCCAAATACACTGACGGGATTCGAACCCTCGATCTTCAGGTCTAAAGGTCATCCCTTTAGACCTACATATCAAAAAATAATAATATATAAATTTATTTTAAAATATTACCACTTTGAATTAACGCAAAATCATGCAACTGATTTTTTTTGGACGCTTTCATGATCGATGAAACTTTTATACTTGGTGTTAGAAATTTTAGTAGTAGAGATTTTTTTTTGGTAAGTAAAAAAGCTAATATATTAATACTAACATACAACAATTAGAATCTTGATTCAGCCAGGTTCAAAGGTCCCATTTGCATTGTTTTGTGTATTTGCATTAGTACAAATATTAATCCTTCTAGGATGACTAGTTTCTAAGATGTTTGTCCAAATATCATTCATGTCAACTATCAGAGGAACTACAAAAATAAATGTCTTATCAAAAGGCTTTTTATTTTTGCCTTTTTCCTTTGCAAGAGCATCTGCCACTGCATTTTGCTCTCTGTTGCTATATTGTAGAACTGAATGACCCAATCTTCCCACTACATATATGCATTCTATAATGACTCTAAAGGTTATTTTTTTATTTTCTGTATTTTTTGACTATTTTATCTCTCGTAGTTGCTTCATGTTAAACTAAGTGTGATTCCATGGTTGGATCGGGAACGAGTTGAGTTTCAGTGTAAGTTTTGAGAATTTTGAGACTTTAAGTTCAAAATATGAAACTATAGGGGTCATTTGGAGTTTGGAACCTCGTATCAAAAACAGTCAGTTTCAACAGGTTCAGAGTATCTAGTTTGGTTTAGTTGCACCTTCGTTTCCTGTTTTAGACTTTCCGTGGGGAGTTTGAGCGCTTAGACGGACTAAAAGTTAGTTTTTAAGTTAAATGACTGACTTTGGTAAATATTTGGACTTAGATTATCTAGATCGAAAATCTAACGATTACATTAAATTCAGGAGGTAGAATTAGGTCTAAAAGGAGGTCTTTTATATTTTTTATAAGTTATGGGGGCATTTTGATTATTTTGGTGGTTTCAGTTAAAAATGGACCTTCGGCGGGTATCAGATCAAGGATGACTTATATCCGTGTTTTGATGATCTTGTTGAGTCTCGAATCAAAAATAGTATATTTGCATATATGTATTGTAGTTACAGGATTCCATACGAATTCAGAGGGTCCATTCTTTGTTGATTCTTACTTGTGAAAAACTATTGTTTTCTGTTGTTGTGTTGGTGTCATAGCATTCCTCGCGTACGCAATTGTTGCACAACATTCGTGAAGGCTTAGCAGCGGTTGTGCTCGGCGTTCGCGGAGAGTACACTGTTCACCTGGGACGAGTTTAAAATGGATTTTTCACAAAGTTTTCATGTTTCTGATGCAATATACGAACTCAAACCCTATTTTTTGCAAGGTTGATTAAGGTTTTCAAATATTATCATTTGGGTAAGTTTCCTAATCACTTTTTCATTGGTGTTGTAAGTTTTCAATGGTCTGATGCTGTTATAATCCGTCAGCCTCGCTACCTTTAATGCTGTCTAGGAAAGTTTCTTTGGATAGAAGGAGGAGTAAGGTGGGATCGATTCAAGGCAGTTCGTCCACTTTTGGTTCAAC
>JBDJHY010000102.1:2753060-2765786 GCA_039654485.1 Withania somnifera | reverse complement strand
TGATGTTTGAAAATTGAGAAAGAATGAAAAATCAGAAAGAAATGAGAGAAGGAAGGAGTTGATTAAACATTGAGGTATTTATAGAAAAAAAATTAGTTGGGGGTTGGGGAGGTTGGAGGTGGGGGTGGTGAAAAAGGGCTATTAATGGCTAATTTTTTTTAAAAAAATCTTTTAATTTTTTTTTTTCAATTGGGATGAACCAAGGTGAAAATTGAATTCCATCCCCTTCCGACACTCAATAGAAGTTATCTCGTTCCGTTCTGATTTATATCGGTTCAACGTTCCGTCCCGTTGCCCCACCCTTAGTTGTACTGAACTTTAGAAAGAAGAGGCCCGATTTTTCTATTTAACTTAATTGACAGCGTGGGCATAGAAGAGTTCATTTTGTTAACAATCATCAAAAATAAAATTCTTCTACGTCTTCCATATTGTTTTTTAATTTAAAAGATTTGGTTGATTGAAGAATACAAGTACAAAATTTAATAACAATAGAGACGAAAGATAAATTTAATTAGCAAACTAAAATAGATGAGTAAATTTTGATCATTTTCCCAATTCCAAAATACACCCGTGCCTCTGCGTGAGATACACGAAAGGGAAACGCTAAGAAGAAAGCCCAGCAAAATCGACAAAGCTCGCAAACGCGCTGCCGCCTCCCTCCTCCACCGTCGACCCCGCCACCAAAAACCACCGCATCGGATTCAATTAATGGAGGTGGAAGTCAAGCTCCGGTTGCCAGATTCCGCCGCACATCAGAAAGTCATCTCACTTCTCTCACCTTACCATACAAAAATACATTACCAGCGTAACACTTTTTTCGACGGGCAGTTCTCCGTCTACGGTTCTAAGAGAATCCGGAGCAGAACGTGAAATGCACGGTGTGTCTCAAGGGTAATGCTGTAATTATCGACGGTGTTAGTCGTGTGGAAGAGGATGAAGGGGAATTAGATTCAAAACTTGGATATGAATGTGTTGAAAATCCTAGGAAATTGATGGAGGTCGTAGATTCTAAGGTTTTGAAAAGGGCAAAAGAGGAATTTCAAGTTGGGAAGGAGGGAGGGTTTATTGGATTAGGTGGGTTTAAGAATGTGAGGAATGTGTTTGAGTGGAACGGTGTGGTGTTGGAGGTAGATGAGACTATGTATGATTTTGGGACTTGTTATGAGATTGAATGTGAAAGCTCTGAGCCAGAAAAAGTTAAAGGGATGATTGAGACATTGTTGAAGGAGAATGGAGTTGATTATAGCTATTCACAAGTGTCAAAGTTTGCGACTTTTCGGTCTGGAAAGTTGCCTTAGTAAGTGGATCTTGTAGTACTTGGTTAGTTAAATGTTATTGCTACATCTTTTATGTGTCCGTTGTGATTACATGTATTTGAATGGCTTATATGTACATTTGTGTGAAGTTTGCTACTTTTCGGGCCAGAGAGTTGCCTTAGTAAATGAATCTTGTAGTACTTGATTGATTATCTGTTATTGCTGCATCTTTTATGAGTCCATTGTGATTACATGTATTCAAATTCTGCATGTGTGTATTGTATAGGGAGCCTTGGCATAACTGGTATAGTTGCTTCTATGTGATTAGGAGGTCAAGGTTCAAAATGTGGAAACGACCTCTTGTAGAAATGCGGGGTAAGGTTGTGTAGGATAGACCCTTGTTGTCTAGACCTTTCCTAGAGCCCGTGCTTAGAAGGAGTTGAAGTGCACCGAGCTGCCATCTTTTATGTGTGCATCTGTTCAAAGTCATATTGGGTATGCATGATGATGTTATGCTTGATTATTTGGAGAATGGATTGAAATTTGTAAAGTGTGCCCATGATTAGTGTTGGGAAGTATTTCAATGATTTCAGTTCCGTAATATTTTTGATTGGTAAAGGTATTATATTAAAGAGGAGCAAACTGCTGCAAAGTATTTATGTAGGGAAGCCTCATCGCAGGTTGTGTAATGAGCTCGAAAAGACTGTGGTGGCCTCTGCATCATTTGCAATTGCGGTGCTACACCATTAAAACAGAAAAGAATTGCATCTGTTCTTAATGTTGAGAGAAGATTTCTTCTTGCTCTCAAAAGTTCTCGTGTTCCTTTCTTTCCACATGTTCCACAGGATGGAAACGTGCATTGTATTCCATATCTTTAGCTTGTCCTTCCCCAGCCCTTTCAAGTACCAACATGTTAGGAGCTCAGTAGTTGTCCTAGGCATTGCCCAGCTAAAACTCCTATAATATTCAGAATGATGTGTGGTGAAAGTTCCGGTGGATGAAAAGATGATTGATATCCACTTTCTGCCTTTCACATAAATGACTCTTATTGCCAATATTGATCCCTCTTTTCTGAAGGTTGTCCTGAGTATGGCAAGCTCTGTGCCACCAAACATGTGAAACAGTCCAGCTTTAGGGGTGCTTTGTTTTTCGAAATGGTTTTCCACAACCAGTTAGAAAAGCTACAATTGGATTCCATAATTGCTGGTAGCATGTTCTAATCTTGAATAGACCCCTGACATCCCTTTTTCCGTAATAAAGAGTCAACTTTAGCTTGAGCGAGATTAATCCTGTTAAGTTGATTAAGTAAAGATGACATATCTCGAGCTCCCAGTCATTCATGCCATGCCTAGATCTGAAATTCCAGTCATGTTCTGACCAATACTGCAATAGTAGCTTTCAGGAATATGCAAGATAAGAATGGATCCTCCTCTTTCTCACCCTTGCAACATTTAGCACAACCGTGGCATAATAATGAAAATTTGTTGTCTGAAGGTAACGTCGAATTATACGAGGAAATGCCAACACAACATTCACCTCGTACTTCAAGAACCACCTTGTAGCATCAGGTTTCATCTAGTAGACGTAGTACAAAGCTAAGTTCTCGCGATTCACTTGTATTAGGTGCAGTGGCCATAACTCCGAAATAGATGAACCTGTGATCCTCCTCTTCATGATCCCGGACTTGAGGAATGGGAACCTTTTCAAACTTTCTTGTTCCACGTTGAAACGTTCACTACATGACATATAAATGGTTCCATTCCTGTAAACTAGTCCATATTTGAAATTTATATCATAATGTATAGGAAAAGGTGGACCAGAAACTCTCCATTTCTTAGTTTCAGATGAGTAGATCTCAATCTGGTAGTTCTCAGGTTTTGGTACAGATTCTTGAGGGAGATAACTTTGTAATGAGGCGATTTCCACAGACTCAAAGGCTAAACTCATCCCGACGACATCCCCTGAAAATGGCCTAGGTAGTGTGATGAATTGTTGAGTAGTCGGGCTAATGATCTAGTAATTCTTGTCAAATGTGAAAGCATTATGAAATGTGCGGCAGAGCAGAAGTTCATTGCAAGATTGCGAGATGGGGATTTTAGTAAAAGTGATCATCATGTTGTAAAAGGGATACCTCAATTATTATTTGTATCTCTTATTATGTTATTTCGGGAGTTGGGAGTCAGGTCTTGGGGATCAGGGTATAAAATTGGGTCCCATGCCGGTCAGGAGTTTGGGTCTCAAACGGGAGCAGGGTCGGGATTCGGGGTAGGAAGTCCAGTTTTGTATCGAGGTTGGATCTTAGATCCGAGTATCTAGGCGGAGTTTGAAGTCGTACGTCGGGTCGGGGTCGATAGTCGTGTCTCAAAATAGGTCTAGAGTCAAATATCAGATTGGGGTAGGGTACGAGAGTTGGGTGCTGAGATTGTGAGTTGGTCTCTGGTGTTTCAAGAGTCAGATCTGGGTTAGGGCTAGGATTCAGCTCTTGGGTCGGGGTGCAGAGTAGGGTCCTGTGTTGGGTCAAGAGTGGGGTATCGAGTTGGGTTGAGTCTGTTTTCAAAGTATTCGTGCAAATTATACCTAAGTGCTCTTGGGACAATATTCTTTTCTTACTAATCAAACACCATAGAGTAATCATCTATGTAATGAGAACAATATATCTCAAATGAATAGGCAAAACACTTTGTTTGAATGGTTGGTACATATTGTTTCATAATGTATTGTGTTGTATCGTATCGTTGGTAGTCATTTCATAATGTCATACATCACCAATTGAAGGATAAATGATGCGAACCCGGTTACGGGATCACAATTCGAATTTGGGAGATAAAGAAACAAAACAAAAGATATGCGGCATTTACGAAAAACTTACCGGTTTATGGGCAACAAGGATTTGATATTCTCACCTCCCAATTGAACCAATGAGTTCAATGTAAAACCCTATCAATTAACCGAGAGAAAAGCAGCTTGAATCTACAAATGGAAGACTTTTCGTTTAATTGATAAAAGAAGTTACGAAGCAATCAAGGGAGTCCACCCATAATCGCTTAACTATGTTTACACTGTGATTATCACTAAATTACTCCAAGGCTATAACTACAAGCTTTCATAATATCAATTCATCAAAATCTAGTTGGGAAAATTGAAAGAGAAACTAATTTTATAGTAGTCTACTTTTCAATTATTACATTTGAACCCAAAAGTGACCCAATATGTTAAAATACCCCTCAAGTCTTGAAATTGTCAATTTGACCCATGAGCTTTTGTGTCGCCTACTTCTTGAGAATCATAGGCTTCCCATACGTTGTAATTCGTCAATTGGGACTTGCACAAGGTTCCCCATGAATCATTCTTTCAAATTATAACTTGCAACACCTTTATCTCCTAAGCTTGACTCATGCAGTGATTGGCTTTGAAGGGTGGTAGAACTTTTATAAAATAAATGGTAAATGATAAATGAGACTATTCGATAATAAAAAATGAGAAAAGAACATACTAACTTAATGACGAAATTACCACCATAACGGTCGTTTCATAAAATGAGACTTTTCGTCATTTCGTCATTACATAACAAGGAATTTAATATAGGATACAATAAAAATCTAAATAATAATAAAAACAAATATTATATTTAACTAACAACACAATACATATATTAGGCATAATACATAAATATACCTTTTAACTTTGTCTCGGCTGCTGTCTTTTCACTCGAACTTTGGGGGTGGACAAACAGACAATTAAACTATCATAAAATTGAATAAGTATATACATGCGTCCTACGTCGCAAATTGTGTGAGGTAGGCGTGTCCTACATGTCAAATCATGTGAGATTTGCCTCGTAGAACGCGTGTATCTACCTATTCAATAGTTTAAGTGTCTACTTTGTGTACAGTTAAAGTTGGCGGTCATAGATGTCAACTGAGCAAGTTAAAAGGTATATTTCTGTATTATGCCAACAAATATATTATAACTAACAAACATAATACAATATACTAGGTTACAACCATGCAACAAAATCAAACAAGTAGTTAGTATTTTCCCGAAGCCAAGGGAGCGAGCGACGACAATAGTGCGAAGGTTTGCCATCTTCCAACAAAATCTACTTACCAAAGATAGGTAGATCCAATGTACTGGTAAGTGCTTGATCTATGAAAATGCAGACACACAGAAAGTTCATCATATTTTTCATGAATGCCATTGCCAAAATCACAAAGCTTGTAGAATGACTTATCCATCAGGTTGTACGTAGTAGGGCCATTTCAGGAATATGCAAGATCAAGAATGAATCCACCTCTTTTCTCCATAGCATAGTAAGGAAAATCTATTGTCGGAAGGTAACGTCGAATCATACGAGGAAATGCCAACACAACATCTTCAACATTCACTTCGTACTTCAAGAACCACCCTGTACCATCAGGTTTCATCTCATAGACATTGTACAAAGCTAGTTTATGGCAATTCACTTGTATTAAGTGCAAATGGCCATAAGACTCTCCAAAATAGACAAACCTGTGATCCTTCTCTTCATTATCCTGGACTTCAGGAAGGGGAACCTTTTCAAACTTTTCTTGTTCCACGTTGGAACGTTCATTACATGACACATAAATGGCTTTATTCCAGTAAACTAGTCCGTAATTGAAACTTATATTGTAATGTCTAGGAAAAGGTGGACCAGAAACTCTCCATTTCTTAGTTTCAGATGAGTAGATCTCAATCTGGTAGTTCTCAGGTTTTGGTACATAAATCTGGAGGGAGATAACTTTGTAATGAGGCAATTTCCGCGGATCAAAGGCTAAACTGATCCCGACAACTTCCCCTGAAAATGGTCTAGGTAGTGTGATGATATAGTAATTCTCGTCAAACATGAGAGGATTATGAAATGTGCGGCAGAGCAGAAGTCCATTGCAAGATTGTGACATACGGAATTTAGTAAAGCGATCATCATGTTGTAGAAAAGGGAGCTTTTATAATGGTGCTTGAATTGGATTTTCCAGCCTAAAAGGCACAAACTTGTGAAAGGTGTTGGTTAGAAATGAATGATGGTACAAAAAGATGCCACTAGCAGGGCGGAAACGGGGGACTCTGAGACGCATAGAGTGAGGACTAGAGACTAAAGAATACCATTTTCGCGATACACATTTGCATCGGACAAGTGATTTTACACGCGCACGAAGGAGGATCTCTGTCAGTACTTCCTCATTAGAAAACACTGCATTTGCAGAAAATGTAATGATCTTCTTTTGCTCTATGGCATTCCGTTATCTGGTGTAGAAAGTACGAAAATAGCTTATTTTCCAAGTTCATACGAAACACACCCTTAGGCCTTAGTGATCGTCCTTTCTGTAATGATCTCTGTTTAATTTGACTAAGAAATTAAAACATATACAAGTGCCAACAATGTTAATCTACTGTACAACAATTGCTTTGACTTTGCCTATCATCAAACACCAAAATTTGTGAAGTTTCAATATAACTATACTTCATGCGAAGATGTTGAGATCAGTTAATCCCATTGGCCATATGCTACATCATCCAGCTACTACTATAACTTTAATATACACATTTGTCTATAAAAGTCACTAAAATTTACCTGTTGCATCGTTAAAATCTACACAAAAATGCTTTGACATCATTAGAAAAACCATTATCCTTATGTGTCGACCACATCTATGATCTTAGAGAAATACTAGCGAAAGAATTGGCTTCGTCTTTAGTTTCCTATTATATACTTCCATCTCCTTTTTAACTTCTTGTATTTCCATCTCCTTCTCTCTTTATCATGAGATTATTCAAATGTTTGTCATAATTTTTGAATCGCCTTTTGTCACTAAACTAGAAGTTTCCCGTATTTCAAGGAGATTCAGTAATTTATATTTTTAGGTAGTTAATTAATTGACTACAAATTTGGACCATGTAGCTCCATTCTGGCTCCAGATATTAAGAGAATCATAAGTTTACTATCAAGACTTCCCTTTTCTTGTATGACAACTTCTCTAATTTATCAAATCTTGTATATACTAGTATCCCAACAACAATAATTATTATACGTTCTTTGTCACTAATAGATATTTTACCAACAATAACAACATTGGCCAAAAAAGGTATGGTATATGCGGAGCTTACCCCTACTTTTGTGAGGTATAGAGACTATTTTCGATAGACTGAGAGAGATATACTTCAACAAGTATGTAGAATATTAACCCAAGTTAATGGAACATGTAGCATAAGTAACAATCCAGATGATAAAAGCAGTTCATCTGTTCTTAACAAGGTTGGTTAATTTCCTACACTGTCAGACAGAAAAGCTAAACCTCCCTCCTCTTTCCACTACATAATCTCCTCAACCATGATAGAGAAGCAGAATATAAACATCTAACAATTTGTTTACTTTCTCTTCTTAGCAGGTGGTTGATCCTCCTCTTCCTCCTCATCTTCTTCCTCTTCCTCTTCGTCATCGTCATCACCCTCCTCGTCACCATCGTCATCGTCGTTGTCGTCATCATCATCACTCCCTTCATTTCCATTAGCCGTAGGATCATCCTCGGGATCTCCTTCATCGTCATCATCTCCCCCTTCTTCACCAGAGAAATCTTCATCGTTTGCATCATCATCGTCATCCTGATCCTCAGCATCTCCATCGTCGTCTCCATCATCATTCTCTGTATCACTGCCATCTTTGTTCTCAAGACCAGCTTTGTTCTTTTGTTTAAGTGCCTCAAAGGGGAACCTATGAGTTGACATCACCAGACTTGTTGAAACTTGTTACATGAAACTTCCAGTTCAGTGATAACAAGAATACAGGAGCGATGAATATTACCTTCTATCAGGGCTCACCAACTCGGGCAACGGAGCACCATCCTTCAGCAAACATCCTGTCTGAAATCGAAAAATTTCCTCAAGAGAATCTAGGCAAAAGTTTGAGGAACAAGTCCCCAAACATTAAAGGAAAATGAATATCACCGAAAGAACAAGGAAAGTAAGCTCCATAATCTTAATGACATGTAGCAGAGAACAGGAAAAAAACAAATGCAATTATGCTTAATGATGCAGAACGACTGGAATTCAAGGTGAACGCCAAAAGTAAATTAAATCTTCAAGGCTTGTGAGTACAAATACACGGAGATACAAGTATGCTTCAAAGGGCATTAAACATAGGAAATGCCTACATAGACAAAAACTCTTTCGCATCAGATTTACAGCAGTGACAAATATAAGGGAAAGAAAATGACTCATCAGAATAAAAATAAAAGCTCTCTTCAAAGAGAGAGCTCCAAGCCAGAATAACTGCAAATAGCCAACAAGATCCAGAAAGAGATGTCACAAATAGCAGAAGATCGAACTAGAAACCATATTTTGATGTTCCAAATATTAGACTGATCTGTGCAAAATATATATGAGCAACAATTCTAGCACAGATATTCTCTGTGCTACTTTGTGCATTGTCTTCCTAAATGTCACGATAGTTCTTGATTTATTACTTTAAAGAACTCTTGTTTCATCAACTTTCTTTTTGATAAGGTAGGTTAGAACCACTATTTCACCAACTTCTACACTTCAAATCCTAAAATTTGATCATACACCACACAGAGGTATGAATTATAGGAAATAGCATGGAGAACAACCACACAGAGGTGTCTGAATTATTGGAAAATAGCACAAGAAACACCTATAGATTACATTAAATGGAAATCGGAAAAGGTCAAGAATACCCCTAACCTATTGAATATGGCTCACCAAAACCCTTTGTTAACCTATTAGTGTATAAATGCTCTTAACCTTTTTTGGGGGTCATATACACCCCTGAAACAGGCTGAAACTAACAGACATGGGATGGTGGCAGTGATCAACAATAATTTACTACGGCCGGGCAAGTTTATAAGGAAATGAACAACATAGGTTATTTGGACTCAAATATGATTGTGATATTAAATCATAGTCAGCATTCATTACACCCAAAGCTTTATTTTCTGCTTTCCTTCCAAGAACTTAATTTTCCATAAGAGAGCAGATAAACTTACTGTGGCTTGCAGTTAAGATTTTAAATTAGGCCCAAAGGTTATACATTAGTTGAACTGACAAAATCTACGGAAGTACTTTCTTGATTTTCTCCCGAATCTGATTTAGTAGTTCTTCACGTCATCTAGGTCAGTCTTGCAGCTCTGTGCTAGTGAATCTGAGAGTCGATGGAAGAAGGTAGTTACATTGATCTGGGTTTAATTTTCTTTTTTAATCTAGGAAATGGTTAATTAGGAAGGTTGAATTTTATCTAATAAATGGTTGAATTTTAATTTTAATCTTGTTTACAGATGAGACAAGCTTAGAAAATGCCACAAATTATTTTAAAGTCTCAAATTTTTTCCATCCCATACCTGTTAGCTTCAGCCTCCTTAGGAGCTACTTTGAGCCCAAAAAACGGGTTAAGGGAATTTATAGACTAATAGGTTAACAGAGGGTATTGGTTAGCCACATTCAATACGTTTAGGGGTATTTTTGGCCCTTTTCCATAATTAACTTTAAGATGCTACTAGACTTCTCTTTTTTTAATGACTATAGTGCTTGGGCCACCTTGCTCGCACCCAATGTTCCACCCTGTACCTGCATCCTCCCCACTGAGTAACTCCTACTAAAGGTTTAGGCAAATGGGGAACGTGGAGAGATGCTACTGAACATTTTCAGTAGTTAATTACAAAGCATAACACAACCCATGTTAAAATCTTCATCTCCAAACATTATTGACCAGCAAGGCTAGAAATTTTAGTAACACTAACAGGCTCGCAATAAGCAAGGTTTACAAGATTCAAAATGGGATTAGCCTTTCGTTAATAGCTTCACGTACCTGTCCTTTGCAACCTTCTACTCTTTTGACCAATAAAAATCACGATGAGGTGAAATTGTTTGTGGTAATAGCCAAGAATTACCTCTAAGTTAAGGCCTTAATGGAACTTTTCTAAGCTTAGCTAGTACTGACATCACCATACATGTCATCATGAAAGAGAAGAGACGTATCTCAGCACCATTTTCACAAATAGAACTAGTAAAAGGCATTTTTCCTATGGGGTTTGATACACAAAGATTCAATGAACAAGGAGGGAGAGTAGTACAGTTGCTTGAATTCGGCATAGACATTCAATGCTGGTTTAGGAATAGGTTACTTCATGTTTAAAACATTTATCAATCTACTAAACATAGTATGATTTTACAAGTTGATCTTATGATAATAAGAGTGAAACAGGTTGCAAGCAGAGACGTACCTAGGATTTAAAGATGACCGGGTACCACCAAATGCGGATGCGTGTTGGTCGAAGTTGTGTGGGGTGACACCGCCACTGCTTCGTGCAAAAATTTTGTTAACACAACACGATATGTGGTTTGATCCTCATAAACCTCATTTTACACATTGAGGTTTCTAGTTTCATACTCTCTTGCATTCTATTTATATACATTTTTTAAAACACATAACAATAAGAGAATGCATAGGCCTGCATTCAAACTCACAGTACCCCCGCTTGGGCAGAAGCACTGGACCAGCGCACCAAATCCACTTTTATGTTTAAGGGTGCCGGATTAAATATAGTATACATATTTTTTTCCAAAGTTAACAGGTGGACGTGCACCCCCACCCTGCCACATGGGCCCACCTCTGTTTGTGAGATCTGAGTGTAATGTGTAAGCCCATGTTTTCTAAACCTAATCAACTAGATTTAGATTCTAGACAAGCTAAAGGTGAAGGTCTCAAAATCCATAATGTAATAATCGTCAAATCCATAAAAAACTGAGTGTTTCAATTAAAATCCCACATGTGCAGACTGAGAAGAGTGGTGTTTACACAGCCTGGTGAAAGTAGAGATATACTGTTTTCTATATACCCTCGGCTCAAGTAAAACAAGTTTGTAAAGCAAACAAAGTAGCAAAAGAACCCAAGCTGAAAACAATGAATGAACACAGGTAGCATAACAAGCAGTAACAATGAGGAAACAAACTGAATTCTCCAGTGAACAGATACTTAAAAGAACACATATCTAGGAACACCACAACACACACATAAAACTAGAAATTACAATGAAAGCCTCAAATACCCTATAAAGAACAAGAACATATTTGGTGGACTCACATACAAAACTACACTCAACAGAAGCAAAAATAGATCAAGAAACCTAAACCCCACATCATAAAAATCAAGCAGACAAGCAACAAAAGCAAAAAAAAAAGTTCAAGAAACCTAAACCCCATATCATAAAAATCAAAACTTTACAAGAAAACAAAAGGGAAAAGAGTGTTACACCAGTACAACACCACGAGCAAACAAGCAACAGAAGCAAAAAAAATTCAAGAAAACTAAACCCCAAATCATAAAAATCAAAACTTTACAAAAAAAAAATAAAAAATAGGGTAAAAGTGTGTAATTATACCAGCATGAGCAGACAAGCAACAGATCTCTGAGCAACCAAAAGGGTCTCAGCAACAACTTCAAAAACGGAATTCAACACTATTTCCCCAAGAGCTGCTACATCACAGCTGAAACTGCTCACCTCCATTTTTTTTCTTTAACTAAAAGATGACAAAAATGTAAGAGTAAAAGAAAACAAATACTAACAATTTAGAAAAAGAGCAGTTGAAAGATTTGGAAGAGAGAAGAGGAGAGAGTGAGTTCTCTGGGTTAGGGTTGGCTTTGAGTGTACTGTCCCCACATTGAGGGGCGCGGGGTGTCCTAGGTGAGTGGGTAGGTGATAGGGAAAAAGAAAAATGAAAAAAGAAACATAGGAGGATTTTTGGCAAAGGAATAAGGATTTGTGTGGTGTGAACATAAAAAGTAGTTTTGCCCGGCGGTATGAGATAGACAAGGATATTTTTAAAAATATTTTATGAGATATATTATTTTTTAATATAAATAATATGATGAAATATTTTTTAGATTAATTAATCTTTATAAATAAAGCATATTAGGATAATTTTGTATTTCTGGTGAAATTATTATTCTTATCTCTGCATACTAGATCCTAGTGAAAATGTCCAAACAGACTTTGACCACCTATGATCTTATTGGACTTTTTGTAATGCTAATGTTTTCATACTTGGTTTCCTATTTATTAGCCTTCTTTCTACTTCAACATCAAATTCGTTAGCTAATTAATTGATTCTCGCCCATCTTTGGCTACCTGTTAGGAGGATTATGTTGGACCTATGCGATCTCGTTACAACGTCAACATTTTCATGGTACGGTATGACATCATCCAATTTCCACATTTTACCTATCATGATAAAGATGTCATCATGCCTCCATGGGTCACTAAGAATAATAAGCGACTCGAACGAGTTTAGAAGTTGAAAGTTAATAGGTTCGATCAATTAATTCGGATATAAATTTTTTTTTTGACTCGAATGATATCATAATAATAAATATTTTAATATTATAAATATATTCAACACTAAATTTAGACACATATAATTTGATAAATATTATTGTCTAGCC
>JBDJHY010000102.1:2736501-2747173 GCA_039654485.1 Withania somnifera | reverse complement strand
TGAATAATTTCACTTTGAAATAGTTCAAGAGGGAGAGCATTCTGCCAGTTTTTGACGGCTTTCACTTTCAACCCGATTCATCGCCTACGTGTCCTTTACACCCCATCATTTCGGAGAACACTTGCCTCACCCTTTTCTTTCTTTTACTTTTATTGATACTTACATAGGGTACCAGAGAAATCTTTATATGAATCAACCGTTGTTGTATCTTTCCTGCTCTTCTCTCCTACAGAATCCTTACTAAGTATAAGTGTGTGGCAGATAGTTCGGGATAAATTTGAGGAGTTCTTTATGCCTTTTCCTTTTTTTTTTTTTTAAAACTAATTAACTAAATCTAGACAAGCTAAAGGCGAAGTCCTGAAAAACCACAATGTAATAACCATAGCAACAACAAGAACAAGAATATATCCAATGTATTCCAATAGAGTCTGAGAAGGACAGAATGTATGCAGACCTTAACCCTACCTCGTGGACACATAGAGCCTGTTCCCAGAAAACCTTCAGCTCAAGCAACACGTAACACGAGAGTCTCAGAGACAACAATGTAATAACCACCAAATCCATACAAATTGAGTGTTACAACTAACAAGCAGTACCAACGAAGAAATACTGAATTCTACAGTAAACAGTTACCATAAACACAGTTTTCATAAACAGTTACCATACACACAATTCTCCAGTAAACAGTTACTTGAGAAAGAACACAGTCCATAACTCCATATAACAACTTGAAGTTCAAAAGAAACAGCTAAATTATGAACTTGAAGCCTCAATTACCCAATATACAACAACAAAAAAATGACCCCAAAGAAACAAGAACATATTTTAGTGGACTCTTTTACAAAATCACACTCAACATAAGCAAAAAAAGATCAAGAAACCTAAACCCCACAGCATAAAAATCAAAACTTTACAAGAAAACAAAAGTGACAACACATGTTGGTTAAGGAAAAAAGAGTACAACACATATTCTTACTCCCCTAGATGAAGATCACGAATCTGATTATTAAGTCTTTGCATTCTAATCTTGTGCACCATTTGCCTCAATCATATAAATTTTCTACTTGCTTTATTAATTGTTATTATCTCAGCATAATTTGAAGATGCGGAAATAATAGACTGCTTTGTACATCACCATGATATAGCAGTCTGTATATACACAAATAGCTTATTTGAGGTCAAACTTTATGCAGGCTTGATAATAACCTGCATCTGCATGATCAGTAAGATCTTTCTAGCAAATCAATTGAAAATGCTATGTAAAATCTTGTTGCATTAGCAAGATATATACGTGTCTTTAATAGCACTGGGATGTGGTACTTCAGGACCAATATGTTCCTGAATATTTACTCACTTCAGTTAATCAAACAATTAGGGTAGACATATATATTAACATGGTGCTAGCTTTCTCATTAAAAATCTTTCGAAGAAAATTCAATAGGACAAAACCTTCGATTAAAAGAAAAGAGTACAATATATAAGCATTAACTAAAACATACATGTAAATAATGCCCCCAATATATAATAGTGCACCAATCATATAAACATTAACCAAAACATAGTGCACCAATTACACTAAAATATGATACTTCACGATCATATTAATGTTCGTAGCACTCATAATTGAGCTGGCTAGCTAGGTATAATCTCTAGATCAACATTTAGAACAAACTTAATTTGATCAGGTAGATGAATAAAGTGCTTGTACCATCTTTCACGCAACATTCTTTAACATTAAGTGTTGAGTCTTGAATAAAAAATAGTATTAGTGTTGAATCTCGAATTTAAGATTAGCATTAAGCTAATTAGTGTTGAATCTTGGGCGTTTAATTTTGAATTTCAGATGAGTATCAACTGTTGAAATTTTGATGATTAGTGATTTTACTACTACCTAATATAATATGCACATTAAGTTAACATATCCCGAATCACGAATATTTGTGGAATGAAAATTAAGATTAATTGAAGTTAATTTCATTCTACATAAATTAATTTTCATTTATAGATTACATTGAGTACAATAAAGTAACTTAAATAGCAATATTTTATATATGCAATTTAAAAGAATTTTGTGTTCTTTGTGTAGATAGAACATCGTAGTTGGGTGTATATTAGGAATTAACCTTAACGTCGAGGGACGAAAAAGGACTTTGTACAAGGTGTCAATGGATTTATTAACTGTCCAATGACACTTAATCAATTTTTAATTAAAGGGATGATTAATTAGGTGTCCTTGTATGAAATGCAAGTTCAGGAAATTTTGTACATAGGAGGAGGTTAAAGTTCATTAGGTATTTAAGAAAAAATATTATGTGTGGAATAATCATGAAAAAAAATGATGCTAATAGATCTCAAAACTTTATTGTTGATGAAAGTAGTCTGTCAGTGAAATATAATGTCCAAGTCTTGAAATTACACGATATGATTCAGAATGTTTTTGGAATGCACTCCAATGTTGAAAAAATTTCTAATGAAGATGCAAGACATTTCCATGAACAATTAAAGGTGTTAGTTTTCCTTTATGTGATGGAAGTTCACACACCTAAATGTCTATTACAATTTGATTATTAAATATCAAATTAGATTGGAATAATGACGTTTATTGCCCCTTTTGGAAATGGGACCAGTAACACTGCTGAATCTGATTTTCTACTCCGCAACTGCATTGGGAGTTGCTGGTCTACCACTTGGAGGATTACAGAAGCAGTGAAAAAAATCAAAGCGCTACGGACAAATAATGATATTCAGAGTAGTCATGTTTTTTAGAAGCCAACAAAGTAGCAGACAAGCTAGCCTTCGTAAGTCGTACAGTAGAAAATTTAACAATCTTCACCTATCCAAATGCGATGCCAAGACAAATCAAAGGTTTCATATATAGGGATGGATGGCACTTTTCTTCCTGTAGAATTAAAAGGAGAAAGACTAGTATGATTTATTTTGGCCTCCCCCAAGGGGAGTTTGTCATGTCGCTATGCTTTAGGGGTTACAATCTTATTCAAAGCTCATTAAGAATGCCAGACCTAGCTCTCCTTCTTCATATATAACCTTTTCTTGGTGGCAATACAAGTTTGTTAATTGAAAAAAAAAAGTGATGCTAAAATACTAGATTGGAATTGTGATTGACTTTATGAACGACTTAGTTTACCTTTTGAAACCAAGAAAGAAAAAGATCTTATCAAGTTAGCCATGACGACCTGCCTGAAACCAAGAAAGAAAGGACATCATTAACATGTGAGCCTTCCAAGTGGTTTCAGGCAAGTCATCCTTGGCTACTAAATAAGACTCCTCTCATCATTCTAACACCTCTCTTATCTCTTAGCATGGACAAGAATAAAAATTATACTTAATTAATCAATGAGTAAATAAAGAATGAAGAGTTGTCTTGCATGGAAGAGAAGAGCATGTCAAGGTAGCCAAGAAGACTGCCTGAAACCAATTGCGTAAAGGCCACCATTAATAATATTAATGAAATGAAAACCTTTCAAATAATAAATGGATCAGGCAAGTCATCCTTGGCTACTAAACAATAATATGACTCTCCTCTTCATGTAAGACTCCTCTTCTTTTCAGGTTGAGATGATTGTTATATGCAAGTTAGCCAACTATTTATAGCCACAACAAATTAGTAACAGTGGAGAACTATATAAGAATCTTTGACATAAATATAGTTGCTTTAACTTATTCTTTTATTGCTTTGACTTTTGATTTCTTAGCTACATTATCTGAATTCCAAAAATGGGAATAATAAGTTTTTTTAATTTGCATGGACACTAGCACTCACTTTATCTCCACTTATTTCTTTTAGGGGATTGTATTGCATCCCAATACTCTATGATATACTTGCTTTCTCTCATGTTAGTTGTCAAGGTTATTAGAAAAAATTACCCAAAAATACTTGTAATTTTACAAAATCAACATAGTTAATTTTTCTTTTCCGTTTTTCCCTCAATATTTAATGTTCTTGAAAGTAAAAAGAATAAGTTACTTTTTTCGTCCACTTTTACTTATTGAGAGTCAAGTTGCATGGATTTTGAACAACGTTTTAAGAAGTATTTTTTATCATATTAATGTGACAAAGCTTGTAACTTATGATATTTTTCATTTAATTTTCAAACATATAAATTTTTAACTTAAAATATTGATTAATCTAATATAATTTTGCTTTAAAGATTAGTAACATACATATACATGACAAGTAAAAATGAATAGAAGAAGTGTTATTATAAATTTAAAGAGTTCAAAAAATAGCTATTGGTTGATGTTCTAATTGTTCAAATACCAATATGATTATCTTAGTCTTGTTAATGAAGAGAGATAAGGGTAAATAAATCAAATTATATATATATATTTGTAATTTCTTGAAAGGCATAAAAGAATGTGACAACTAATATGGGAAGAGAAAGAGTATATGATGGTGATAATTGCATCGTGCTAGGACCTACCTTATAAACCTCGCTTATATGTTGTTTTTTCCCCACTTGGTTAGTACCTGCGATTAATGCAGAATCACGCTACCTAAAGCTCATTTGTCACGACCCAATAGCTAATCATGATGCTTCCTACCTCAGCCCCCAAGATAGGTAAGAAAATTCAAACACACAACAATACAAAAAGCTGAAAGTAAACAAATCAAACGAGAAATCCAAAAATACAAATCGTTATATAATCCAAATCTCAAAATCTGAATGTCACAATGTAGAAGCCTCTATAAATGTCTAAAGTGAATAAAGACATAACATAAGCTTAGGAGACACATGGTATCTGCTTAGGAAAATCAAGCAGCCACCTTGTAAAATCTCTAAAAAAAGCATCAAACTCAATAGGTGAAGAAAATCAGAAAGTGTCGGGCTTCGAACCTACACAAAAGTGCAAAAAGAACAAACAGAATATAAAAATTACGGTACTAGATTGACCCTAAATCAAAGCTAGCACGAGAACTCCCAATTCAATTGAACCCCCAAAAACGAAAATCCAACCCAACTTAACAATTAGTCACATAACAAAGATAAAAATGAACCAAATAAGCCTCATTCAGGCAAAATAACGTCCAACCAAGAATCAAATTTAGATAACACAAGTATAATAAGCAGCCACCTCAACAAATACACTAGCACCATCAATAAAGAGCAAAATTCATGGTGAAATAACCAAATCTCATCCAGTAGGTCAGCATCATTAAGTAAAATAGGCAAGTCAACAATTACACCAAAATTAATGCAATACAATGCAATGTAGCATCAAAATGGTGCATGTGGTTCTATTTGTACATACCAGATCCAATGTGGAGACATGATATTTTTCGTTTTGCTGCTCACTATTGGCTGATTAGGATTCATGGGGGGCTCAACGTCTATGTACCCATCCAGAACTATTTTTTCATCATATCATAATCATATTATATTATCCGAAACTATTTTCGTTGGGTATTATCACATTATATTACCCAGAATTATTTTTCATCAGGTGTTATCATAACCTAATTATTTATTTCAAAATCTCATTTAAATTTCAGTATCTTAGAGTCACCACACAGATAAGAATAAATCTCAATTCATCATCACCTCATGAAAATTCCTTGAAAAACACAAGCACTCAAGATAAAAATCATCGGAAGCCTCCATATGAGGATGACAATAATGACCCACACATTAGTATTATGATATAATAACCAAGAATCCTTCAATTCACGAGAAGTTCACTAATCATAAGTCATTTAACATTTAGACTCTAGTTTTTTGTAGATGTTTGTCATTTCATCTAGACGAAAATCCTCAGATATTGTTATTAATTTTAATTATAAAACTAACATATAAATACATAATTTTTTTGAAAAATAATTACAAAATAAAGCCTCGATTTACTCTCATTGAAAACAAAATCCTCAAGACCAATAATTTTTTTGAAAAATAATTACAAAAAAAAGCCTCGACTTACTCTCATTGAAAACAAAATACTCAAATCTTGGTCTTGTCCTTTCGGATAGCATCCGAACAAGCCCAATCTTGTCAAACATAAATACTCATAAAAAAATAAAGCTATCCACTAACCACAATCTTATTGCTATACTTTGAAAGTCAACCCAAAAAGTCAGAAATCCTATGGACAAATTTGAAATTTTATTTCAAATCATGTTATTCATAACTTGAGAAGTTCAAATATAAAATTTCATCGAATAAAAATTAATATTCAAAACCTCCCAAAAAAAATTGAAAAAGAATAAGAATTTGAAGATGAAGCCATGAAGAAATACTTATTGGGAAATGATGAAATAAGGAGTTAGAAACTTACCCGATACTTAAATCTTGAAAACATCTTTAGAATTTCTTCAAATGAGTTTACAAGGTCAACATTTTGAAATATGAAAAAATAAATTAAAAACGACTTTGTATTTTCTCAAAAAGATAAGAAAATGACAAATTATCCCTTTTTTAAAACATGAGATTTTTTCAAAAAATTGAATTCCACGAACCGATTCACAGACCGCGGTTAGATCTACGAGTTGTGCAATGTCTCGTGGTTCCATGGAAAAATGACTAACTTAGGAATTCAATTCACAAGTCACTCTACGAATCATGGACTCGATCGATAGCTCATACTGTAGGACTTGTGATTGCTGATCAGAAGTACAATAATCAAGGTCTAATTCACGACTGGGATCAAAGCTTGTGGTCCCACCCGTGGTTTTACAAGGACTCAAAATCAAACTTTAAAAAATTATTCCATCTAAATGCATAAAGTTATACTGAAGAACCCAAAATTCAAACCAAGAGTTCTTTTAGACTAAAGTTTATATTTCAAAGCTAATGAAATTGACGAAATTCCATTTAGAACCTCAACTTTATAAACACTGACTGAAGTCAATCGCTCCAACTTCAAAACCTCTCAAGTCCAAAAACTTTTGTAATATCAAACAAAACCTTCCGATCTCCAAGCCAACCACTCTAACGAACCAAGTATGTCAAGAATCAACTACAGAAAAGAATATAACGGTCATTTGACACAAAAATAAAAAATAACCTAAGGAATCATTACATCAATAAACTTTCTATTCAAATGCATGCAAGATCTTTGATCAAGAGTGAAGGAATTTAGTGATTCCATCACCTTGGAAGGATAGAATACTAAACGAACGTCAACAATACAAGAAGTATAATCTCCAAAGAGAGAAGAGGAGAACAATAAATAGAAAGTAAAGAGCCTTGACTTTTTTCTCATAGAATCTGACAAATTAGCACAAAATCTTTCAGATTGGAAGTGCCCCAAAAGAAAAAGAAAGAAAGTGATCCATGCCAGTGATGCCACTAAGAAACCAGTGAGGAACTTATTATAACCACTTATTCTGAATAAAGAGAACTATCCGATAAAATCTCATGTGTTTTATTTAGTGATTTGTTGTATTATATTTTTACTGACATTTCGCAAAAAAGGGTCTGAAATCTAAAGGTTAACTTTTTCTAGATTTGTATTTAGAATTGAAGCTTGAATTTAACCTTGAACTTTGAATTGAATCTGAAAGTTGAATTGAATCTTGAACCATTAATTGTGATTGTAGTAAATTTAAATTTTAAATGAACCTTAACGTATAGTAAAATTATTATATTGAACCTTCAATAGAATTTGGACCTTGAACTATAATAAATTGAATCTTAAATTTTGAATCTTGAATTCAAGATTAGCAGTAAGCTAAGTGTTGAATCTTGAGTGTTTTATTTTAAATTTCAGATTAGTATCAACTGTTCGAATTTTCAAGATTAGTAACTTTACTACTACCTATTATAATTTGCACATTAAGTTAACATATACCCGAATCACAAATATTTGTGGGATGAAAATAAACATTAATTGAAGATAATGTCATTCTACTTTTAAATTATTTTTCATTTATAGATTATATTGAGTACAATAAAGTAACTTAAATAACACATTTTATATATGCAATTTAAAAGAACTTTTGTGTTCTTTTTGTAGATTGAACATCATAGTTGGATGTCAATTAGGAATTAACCTTAACGTCGAGGAACGAAAGAGGACTTTGTACAAGGTGTCAATGGATTATATTAACTGTGCAGTGACACTTAATCAATTTTTAATTAAGGGGTTGATTAATTAGGTGTCCTGATATGACATACAAGTTCAGGAATTTTGTTAAAATTGATTTCTGCAAAAGGTATTTAAGGAAAATTATTATGTCTGGACTAGTAATTGAAAAAATGATGCCAATAGATCTCAAAACTTGATTGTTGGTGAAAGTAGTCAATCAGTAAAACATAATGTCCAAGTTCTTAAATTACACAATATGGTTCAGAGTGCTTTTGGAATGCATTCCAATGTTGAACAAACTTCTAATGAAGACGCAAAGACATTTTTATGAACAATTAGAGGTTGTTAGTCCGTCCTTTATGTGAAGGAAGTCCACACACTTATAAACTATCTATTACCATTAGATAATTAGATCAAATTAGATAGAAATAATTCTCTAAAAACAATGAACTTAGTGATAGACTATATGAACGAATTAGTTGATCTACTAAGAAAGAAGAAGAGCTTATCAAGTTAGCCATGGTGACCTGCCTGAAACCAAGAAAGAAAGGACATCATTTACATGTGAGCCTTCCAAGTGGTTTCAGGCAAGTCATCCTTGGCTACTAAATAAGACTCCTCTCATCATTCTAACACCTCTCTTATCTCTTAGCATGGACAAGAATAAAAATTATACTTAATTAATCAATGAGTAAATAAAGAATGAAGAGTTGTCTTGCATGGAAGAGAAGAGCATGTCAAGGTAGCCAAGAAGACTGCCTGAAACCAATTGCGTAAAGGCCACCATTAATAATATTAATGAAATGAAAACCTTTCAAATAATAAATGGATCAGGCAAGTCATCCTTGGCTACTAAACAATAATATGACTCTCCTCTTCATGTAAGACTCCTCTTCTTTTCAGGTTGAGATGATTGTTATATGCAAGTTAGCCAACTATTTATAGCCACAACAAATTAGTAACAGTGGAGAACTATATAAGAATCTTTGACATAAATATAGTTGCTTTAACTTATTCTTTTATTGCTTTGACTTTTGATTTCTTAGCTACATTATCTGATTTCCCAAAATAGGAATAATAAGTTTCCTTTATTTGCATGAATACTTGAACTCACTTTATCTCCGATTATTTCTTTTAGGGGGATGTATTTGCATCCCAATACTCTACAATATACCTTTTTTTCTTTTTGTTCCATATTAGTTGTCAAAGTTAATAAAAATATTTATTATTTTACAAATCAAATCAAGATAAAATTCTGAGGTATATAAAGAACAATTTTCCTTAACATTAGTTGTTTTTAGAGTAACAAAATAAGTTACATAGCATATTATAAATTAGAAGAGTCCAAATAACTATTAATAGTTGATGTTATGATAATTCAAATACCAAATAAAATTATCTGAGTCTTATTTATGAAGAAAGATAACGTCGTAAATTACTATAGTAAAGAGGGAGAGTAGTATTTTTTATTTATGATTTTTTAAAAGCCGTGTAAAGTTAAAATGAGAAAATTAATAGGGAGTATATAGGTATGGAAATGGGAAGGGTTGAGTATTTAACCCATAAAATTTTACCCTCGTGTATACAGTTGTCCAACTACTTTCTTCCTCCGACTTGCAAGGATGACAAAAAGAGGGTGCTTTTCTGTGTTGCACTAAAAAAAAGGACCGGCGCACACAATCCTATCCTATCCGAGTCCGAGTTTACCCCTTGCCTGCGCAAAGGAGGCTCGAGGGATTGTTAAGGAAGGCGGCAAGGGCCGACGAAGGAGGGAAAACGACTATTTTGTTTGGTTTTTAGTTTCTAGTCTTATTTTATTAGTAGCCATGATTAGCCTCACGACATAATCAGAGTGAGATTTTGGTTACCGACAACACTTCTCCAAAGGCGACCCTCTTGAAGTGAATGAATTAGAAAAAAGTTATGACAACTTTTAGTTGTTCGAAAATACTGGAGAAAATTCTGATAGGATTCGGGCTTTCCATTCTTCCTCCCCCCCCCCCCCACCTCCCTCCTTTTCAATAAATAAGCCCCACGGGCTTGGCTCCAGTCTCTATGGGCTATGCAACAACTTCTTGGGCTGGGTTGCACGATTTATCAACCTACTAGCAATGGGGGAGAAAGTATAGCATGTTGCAATAAAAGCTTGATTCCAGTCGCTCAAAGAAAGGAAAGTACATCATGAGTTGTAGTCAGGAAAGGCCTTATAGCACCCTATTTGAGATACTGATTCAAGTTATAGTACTTCCTCAGAGCAATATATCCTAACACCCGGGATGGTGCTACCCTCTTCCCTATCCGGAAACTAATCCAATGAAAGCGCAACAATCTAGACAGCGGCCCCACTTCCTGACTGGACTGACTCGGTGAAGGGTCAATCTCCCTCCCCCCTACATTGCACTTTTATGTATTCAATCTGCCCCGCCTTGCTCCGCATGAGTTACTTCACTTGGTCACTGTTATAAATTTCTTGTTTTTCACCCCTAACATCCCATACTCTATATAAAAGAAAAGGACATACTTGGTAGCTATAGAAAGAACCAAGGAATTATTGGACCAAGGTTGGTTCACTAGAATCGTCTCATTATGTTTTGATTGATGACCAAACCATTAAGTCAAAGATTTGATGCTA
>JBDJHY010000102.1:2672480-2682522 GCA_039654485.1 Withania somnifera | reverse complement strand
ACTTCTATATGCTTATCTTTCTCCCATAACTTTTGATTATTTATTCTTTTAGTTTTACCTACATTGCATGGATGACAAAATTGGAAGGCCTCTACTTGGATTCTTGTAGGATTAGCAATGATGGTCTTGCTCATTTATCTGGTATACGTAGACATAGTCTATTTCCCTCCCCTCTTTTCTTTGCTCAGCATTATGCTGCAGTGTCACACTTCCTCTTTTGTGTATTACATCGTGGTCTTGAATCCCTCATCATGTAGTCAATGCAATTTTTGGTGTGGTGTGTCGGTGCAATATTTCCTTTGGCTGACTGTTTAGTCCAACTCGTGTCATTAAGAACCCTTGTCAAGTTCTAATGTCTGAAGGCTGAATATTTGGACTTGAGCTTACAGCTCAAGTAGTCCAACTCGCTTGGAGATTGTTCACGAGCACTTTTGAAACTCTGAATTAGCACCATATAATTTGGTTAAAATCTGTCCACCAGAAAGACATCTCTTTGTATCTTATAGATTTATGTCGTCTTTTTCAGGCCTTCAAACTTGAAAGCTTTGGAGCTGTCTGATACTGAAGTTGGAAGCAGTGGAATACTTCAACACTCTGCTTGGAGTGCTTACCCTACCTTAGCAATTACTTTTCCATTATATTATGGGATTTTTGGCATCACATTAGCTAATGACTTTGATATACTATATGTTCAAAGTCTCTGCTGTTGTTCTTTCATGCCAGCTCTCACAATAGCAAGTAAAGTGCAAATTAATCCTAATTAGTTTATAATCAAAACCCACCAACCAGTGTATCTGCACAAGTTGATACGCTTTCCCTGAACTTATGAATAGCTATGGGAGGTCAATTTATTCTTAGATTTTAAGCAAGTTTCCAATTCATTCTCGTATGGTCAAAACAGAATGCTCCTTAGTTATGCAGGTTAGCTGTGAAAATACCCACCTGCCAAAAGCATCTGTTGTGCTTATGGATTCAATTGAAGAGGCCAACATAAATCAGACTCCAGTTCTGCTTCCTTTTTTTGTGAAAACGAGAAGTGTCTCATAGTTCTGGTGCTCTATTGCACTTGAAGTGTCTTTCACTGAGATGATTTGAATTATGTGGTATTGTTCGATTTGGCACGGAATTTAGGAAAGACTTTTGAAACTTGTGGTCTAAATCAAGCCCTATACATTTGTGTGGCGGTATGTCATCTCATGAAGGGTAAAATGAGACTTTTAAAGTTAAATCGTTTCTAAATGTAGAAACGTGTTATTCTTTCGTGACCGTCTTAAAAGAGTGTTATGTGTTACATAAATTGGGATAGAGGGAGTAGTCATTACCCAACTTCTCCATGTGTGTTTTGTGTTTAGGGACCGACTAAAAAGTATTTTGTGTGTTACATAAGTGATGTTCAGATTTGAACTATTGATATGTTTTAGGGTTGACAAATTATAGGATCTCAATCTCTCGTTCACCTCAGTAACTGACAGTGGTTTGAAGAAGTTATCTGGATTGACTTCTCTGAGGTCACTTATAACCTTGATGCTCGTCAAATTACAAACTCGGGGCTTACAGTTCTCACCGGTAAACCCTTAAATCTCTTTTTTGCTTTAGTATGAGGTGCAAATTTTGGAAAGCTAATCATTCTCATCTTGTTTAAGGTCTTGTGTCCTTTCTTATTAAACTGTGATCACATGGACTTAATAGAGATGTTGCTAGTATAGAAGGTCGACAAACTTAGGTTGCTGATATTCTGATCCTGCTAAGGAGAATAATGATTGGTGCTATTATGCAGCAGTGGTAAACCTTGACACACCAGAATGTGTTTTTAACTTCTTTGACACTAAGAACTGTTTTTATCGTCTTACGAAGTACCAGCAAATAGTCGTCTTCCAAACACCCAAGGATGTGGTTTAGTGGTCAATATAGTGGGTTGAGAACCTAAGGTCTTAGATTCAAATCCTAGCAGAGACAATAAGCCCTAGGTGATTCTTCCCATCTATTTTAGGTATCCCGTGTATTTAGTTGAGGTGCGCGAAAGATGGCCAGGACACCACGGTTAGCCCCCAAAAAAATTGCCGTCTTCCAAATTATCATGATAGACTATCTTTTACAGTCTTGACAATTATACATCACTTTTGGCCTAAACTTTTATGAATGTAAAGCCTCACGATTACTGTCCATTTCGGGTTTGGTTATATTTTCGTTTGTTACTTTTCTCTTTTTCTTGGACAACTGTCATTTTAGTTGAACTAGAACTTTCGAATTTCATCTTCGTTCTCTACAATATTTTCTAGTGAATCTTGTAGTTTGCTTTTGAGATTTCTCTTCGATTGCTCAAAAATATGTAGAAGCCGTTTACGTCATTCTTTTTTGGTTTAAGCGTTAACATGTAGCTTTTTCTGCCATATGTAAGCAGGTTTAACTGGATTGACTCATCTGGATCTTTTTGGTGCTCAGATCACGGATTCCGGTACAAAGTATCTGCATGTAAGTTAAAGCAGCCATTTGTTGGTTCAAATTGCTGTTAATTTTTCCTCCCTTTTGTGAGTAAAAGTTTTGAATACAGAGCAGGAATATTCTTGTCATTTCTTTATAGATGGTAGTAAGAATGAATTTTTTTGGCGACACATGGTAATGGTATTGAGTTGACAAGAAGTATTCCTTCTTGGTCGTGCTGTTTATAACTTGCAAAATTGATACTGACTTATGATACGACCCTTCTAATGAGGATAAGCATCAAACAATTTCTTGGTGGTTGTCCTCTTTTGGTGTTTCTGATCTTCGTGATCACTATCTAAGAAATCAGATACATATCAATTTTACTCAAATCTTGTAACTCCACTGTGTTTGTATTCATACACGATGTTCTCAAGTTTTTTTTCTCATTTTCAAATTCTCAAGTGTGTGCATGTTTCATCAGATTTCATTAACCTCCAATCTCTTTACCTCTGTAGTGGTCGGTTGACGGATCCGGGCGTCAAGATCATAAAGGATCTTACTTCTCTGATGTTGCTAAACCTGTCAAAGAAGTTGAAGCTAACAAACACAGCCTTGGAATTTCTATCAGGTATTTTTATTTCATTTAGAACATGAAAAATCAGTGGTTCAAATGCTCGTTAAAACTGCTGCTATGGGTGATTAATACGGAACAACACTGAGTATTGAAGACTTCAAACATAGTTAATAAAGATGATAGAACTCTTAATATGTTAAGTGTCTCTCAATATGCTGGTGTACCATTTCTCAATCAGCTTATAAACCAGCTACCATAATGGTGAATGATTTCTGAAACAGTGATGTTGAATTAAGAGAGAGATGCAGTAGTCTAGCCAACTGCAGGAATAAATATTCTAGAATAGAAGCACGATATTGCCCGTTTGACCTCTTTTTCCTCCATTGAGGTGTTCGGGAAGTCTGGAGTAATGGTATAGTTGTCTCTGTGTGAGCTATAGCTCACGAATTGAAGCCATGAAATCAGTCATTGATGCTTTGTGGGTAACACCTACATCCTGTCTATGGCAAGGCCCATGAGGGGCTGGGGTGTCCGGGTCAGAGTCATGATCGAACATGGCGCTTACTTGGTGTACTTAGTTAGGAAATAAAGTTGTGCCCTTATTATTAGCTATAGTTTTTGGCATATGATGGTAAGCGCTTGATCCTAACAAGTGGTATCAAAGCCGAGGTCATGGGTTTGATGCACAAGAGCAACATGCTGCATGAGGCAGGTGTTGGGAGGGGGATTGTTGGGTAATGCCAAAATACTTGCCTATGGCAAGGCCCATGAGGGGCTGGGTGTCCAGCTAGATCCTTGGAGACGGTTTGTAGTGGATTTGGAAAATGTACAATGGGGATTGTACTTTAATACACTCTTTTGGAATTTGAACTATGAGATTCAGTGAGTACTATGGCAAGGGAAGTAGAGAATCCTGGGAACACACTTCCTTAGACTTTGTTCTATGCAATTATTCAGGTGCTTTTAAGCAGTTTTTTTGTGCTTGGGTTAAATAAAGAAGTGCTAAGCCAAACTAACAAAATAAGTCATGACTTATAAGCCCATCCAAATGTGCCCTTAATCAGCAAACTAAATCAAACTTAAGGCATGATCGAACATGGCACTTACTTGGTGGACATAGTTAAGAAATAAAGTTAAGCTCTTGCTATCAGCTATAGCTTTTGGCATGATGGTAAACGCTTGATCCTAACATGCTTGCACCAGGGTAGTCTACCTACATTAACCCCCCGGGGTATGACCGTTTTCCAGTCCTCATGTGAACATGCTATGCTTCGTGCACCAGGTGGTTCTTTCATTTGGTTGTACAACCGATTTCATGCATCTCAATTATTTCGCTTGGTACATACTATTTTTCACCTGTGTAGGTGGTGGTGTTCTGTCAACCGACACTTAATCGATTGGGAAAAGTTGCATTACTGTTTCTTTTTTTTTTTTCGTTCATTCTGCTGAACATCTCATTTGAAAATGCAGGATTGACATCATTGGTTTCTTTGAACGTCTCGAACTCTAGCATCACCGATGATAGCTTGCAGCACCTGAAGTCTCTCAAGAATTTACGCTCGCTATACCTGGAATTTTGTGGGGTTACAGCATGTGAATCAAGAAACTTCAAGCTACTACTCTCCCAAATCTTGGGCGATACCGCCCTAATCAATGATATAGTTTATCCTGGGTATAAGATCTAGATAGGTAGCTATTTTGGGTTGAATGGACAGAATAACACCAACCAGTTATCATCTGCATATACCGATACAACAACATACGCGTGTTTTCTGTGTTGCCAATAGCTTCCTATTCCATCTATTTCTTGTTAAGTTTATGTGCTTCTTTCTGGTGTTTGATTGCCTCTTTATCTAGCAGTAACCAGTTGATTCAACACTATCTAAGCCGGTATCCGAAAAGACTGCCTTTCTAGGCAGCCATGATTTTGTAGTTCTGTAGTTGAAGCGACTTTACCATTTTTGTGTACTTCCGGGAGATTTATTAGGAATCGATAATAAAATTGCACTTATTGAACTTCTGGGATTTCTCATAGATGTAAGGAAATCTGAGCAAACAAAGCACGCACAAAGCATTCCACTTGAGACATTCAATGGAGAGGGGTCGCACTCTGGAAGACATGACGTGCACAGTTTATCCTAATGCAAGCATTGGAGGCTATTTAAATACAACTTTACCATTGTTTGAAGGAGTAAATGAGCATAAAAACACCAGCAATGCTAATCCTCACAACATTCTTCTGGATTGGTAACTAGCTGTGCAGTTAATATAACTGAAGCTTCTGCCAAGAGTGGTATTACAACCTAACCAACAATCTGGAACGTCATTACAAACAAATACAATACATAATTAACTTACATAATGTTACATCAATACAATAAAAGTACTCTTATCTATGATCCTAGTTGTGAAATCTCTAAACAATACAGTAAGGCTAAATTGACTCAAATAGTACAAGCCATGAAAGAAATCTTGGTGACAACAAAAAGTTCTCCTAACAAACAAATTCCTGTAAGAAAAGAATGCCTTTAGGACCCTACATGAGCCAAAAGGAGAATAACTGAAAACTAATGAAGTGATTCACTACTCTCTTTGAGGAACCGCAAGCACCGGGCAAGACAACTACGACGAGGCAAAAATACAGAAAAAACAGATTTCTGCCTCTTCATCTTCCATAGAAGGAAAAGAGGAAAAATTCTTTTGTTTTCTATTATTTTCTTCATGATACAGTAAAAGTCGATGGAACGAAAACAGGAAATGCACAATGCTAAGTGTCACAAGGTCCAAATTCCAAAACCTGTATTAACAGCTGATGCACATACAATCCCAGCAGAACAAATAGATGCAACATCTCTCAGATAAAGCAGGGGTAAGTAGAAAATAAAGCTACTATTTTTCTCAAAAATTAATCACTAAGTTCGTTTGCAGGTATCCATGTTAATGCCTGCTCTGAAGGTTCAACATGGTTTTCGAAGTTGTTTTCAAGAAAGTTATGAACAGGCAGGCAACTGTTAGAGGCTTTTCCAAGTGAAGATCCTCAAGGAAGCTGCAAGGGTTGTTAAGGCTTGTTCAATGAATACAAAGAGGGTCTAACGGTAAGTCAGTATTTTTGGGAGTGAGGAACAAACATCTAACAACCACAAGGATGCTATCAATACAGATTGCAGATATTCGACGAAGAAAAAAGGGGTGAATATACATTGGTGACTGCATGACAAATCACCTGGATGTACTTCTGTACAGTACACTTAATCACTTGCACATACGAAAGTTAGTCGCTGATTGTTCATTAATCTTGTCCATTTTGGAGTAGATTATCATCCAATCATCCAGGTAAACGGGCCAATTTTTTCCTTACAAACTACAAAGACAAGTATTTATTTCCTCAGTGAGGCTTTTAGCCTATATGGAATTGCTTAACAAGTCACAGAATTCAGACAGATCTGAACTTGTAAACAACAGGCTACTTCCAGCAATATGTGTAACCCAACGAAAACGAAAAATATAACAGTAACAAAATTTATGTCTTTCTGCCTACAGAAATGAAAAACTTTGCGTGAAGTGCTATTTCATAGAATTAAGTGTTATTGTGGCTGACCACAACTCATTACTCCAAAGAATTAGGGGATAAACTAAAATACAACCCAAAGCATGGAATGAGCTAAACTTAGAGATGTTCAGGTCAAACATAAGGTGCCACACCAACTTGGGGAAAGTTTATTTCCACTTATTTTATTCCCTTCATCCCACCTGCCTGTGTCTTTCTTCCTACAGGATATTTAATGAATATCTTAAAGACAGGATATTTACCTTCCCAGTGAACATAGGCATACACTGGATGCAACAGCGGTAATAGCGAGTTTCTTTCTTGAATCTTCTGACACCATAACAAGAACTCATGCTAATTCAAGGGCGTTATACAGCTTGGAAACTCGTCGCCTAAGCAGTGGTTCCAACCTGAAAGAAGGTACGCCTCTTTCCCACCGTTTTGCTTCATACATCTCATTCCATGCCTGTACTATCTCGTCAATATTGAACCCCAGACCTACAAACACGATGAACATCAAGAACATTTCAGATAATCTTAAAAAGTCACAAATAGTAAACAAGTGTAAGGCAATATTTTTCAGTTTCACCTTCTGTTGCAGTACTGTTGGAACAATGATTCTTTATCATAACAGCAATATCTGTTGGAGAAGCTCCAGCCAATTCAAATTTTTCAACAGCAACCTCCAACGATTCTTGCCAGAGTGGAAGCCCAAGTTTGAACTCCATAAGTGATCGTTCATATAGCATCGTTCCCCATAGTAAATTTATCTGAGACCTCATATTTGCAGCTTGCTCATTAGCTTCATCTGCAGATATTCCTTTGAACAAATTCTCCAACTTCATCTTCTGCGAATGCATTTTGTTGGGACTTGATTGTTCTTTGAGACGCTGCTCCTCTGCCTCCTCCCACATCTGCATACCTCTATCCATATTTTCCTCAGCACTATTGTAAAGCTGCAGAACTTCTGTAGAAGGCCAAGAGTCCAAATTGACACCAGTGCTAATCGCATAATACCAAGAAAGTTTTGCCTGCTCAAACTGTTGCTGCCCCAGAGCGAGGATGCCTTCATAAAAGTTTGGTTTGATATTTAATGCCTCTTCATATCTCTCTCCTGCTTTTGAATATTCTTTTAGAGCCCAATCATAAGCAATTTTTATCTGCGCAAGCAAAGATTCTCCGGAACTATCTTCTTTCAAGTAGACCCTTTTCCGTGCCCTGGACATATGAACGTTACCCCAGTTGAACAACGCCAAAGCAGCCATCTCCTGAAATGTTTCTCCAGCTGTGCTGAAAAGGGATTGAGCTTCCTCACTTGTGATTGCCTCTTCCAAAGCCTCAGAGTATAGCTTCATTCCGACTTCATGGAGATCCAGATAAGCATCGGACTCGAATCCAACATAGTTTTTGAACAAATTAGAGAACTGGAAGATCCAATCATTAATGCAAACTGGTCCATTATTCAGTTCCTTGCTTCTTTCAACATTTCCATTTTCAACAATCTTATCATGTCGTGCACTGTATTTATGATTGTCTTCCATCCTTTTGATCTTCTCGAAGAAAGGATCCTTCTCCGGACTAACTTCCACGATATAGAATCTTATAGAACCATGTCCAACAGAAGCTTCAGCCCACCTTAACTCCTCGTTTGTTGTCACTGTAACCAGGTCACCTTCTTGGTCCCTATACTTGATTAGGACTGCTTTTAAGCTTGGGAAACGATCGCCTATGATCTCCCTCAGTGTCAAGATGCTGCAGTTCAGAGGAACTTGGGCCCATCTTATGTCTTCCCCAAATACTAATTTCACTGTTCTCTTTGGCTCCTCTTCTGTGGTATGACTGATAATTTCCTCCACCACCAATTTATCTTCAGTTTTCCTCTCCTCATTGTCCTCATCTTTGTTCTCCTCATGCTGATCCTTGGCCTTATTTACCTCGATCATGTCCTTACTCTTCTTTTCCTTACTCTGATCCTTAGCTTTCTTTCTATTGGTCTTGTTCTCAGTTTTATTTCCCTCCATCTTGTCTGCAATCTTTTCTTCCATTAAATCAATTCCATCGTCAAGTTCCCTCTTGTCCACCTCCCCATTAACCATCTTCTCCTCTATTTTCTTGCTTTTCTTCTTCAGAGCCTTCTCTTTTGATGATTTTGAGTGACCTGAAGCAAAAGGTGGCTCAAAATATTCAGGTACCAGGATCAAATCTACCGGAATCTCATTCGCCCCAATGCCTTTTTGCTCGATGGTTGTTTTCACCCTCTCTGCAATCTCGGTAGCCATGAGATTATTCGGCTCCATCTCCAGCACCCTCTTAACATCTCTCTGCGCTAAATCCAGCCTATTCAGAGCCTCATAACACCTAGCTCTCTTCAAAAGCGCCTTACTATATTTCGGTGTGACTTCAAGAGCCAAATTGCACTCATGGATCGCCCTAGGATATTCACTGAGTCCCATCTGCATATAACAAGCTGCTATATTACTACGGAGGTAAGACACGTCTATGTGAATCCGCGGAAGCAACTTGATAGCTTTGTCATAATTCAACATAGCCCCTTCATAGTCTCTTTTCTGAAATAGTTTATTCCCTTCATCCTTAAGCTCCTTTGACATAGCAATGAAAACTGCTGTGTCCTTATCAAATGCTCTATGACTACTATTTTCACCAGATTTACCTCCTGTTTTTTTCGACTTTTTCCAACTTTCCTTCCCCATTCTAGCTCAATAATTCCAACTTTCCCAAACTTAGTAGCTTAAAAATGAGCCACTTTAACTAATTCCTAATCCAAAAATCAATAAACAGGAACCAACTAGCACAAAAATTGAGTCTTTGCACCAGATTAGAAATCAAGAGCAAAACCCCAAGACCACGTCCCCAGCTTCCGTCGTCGGCCTTGGCATTAAACCACTATCTATGCATGTATTTTCAGCCTAAATTCAATCAAGAAAAGAAAAACCAAGATAAGGAAATTTCACCAACCAAACAGAAACTTACAATCAAGACAAATCCACCACAGCCCGCAAGCCAATAAATACCAAGAAACAACTTCAAAAACTGAGATTTAGACCCCCTAAAACCAAAAGGATCTTCTTCAACTTACAATCAGAACAAATCCACCACAGCCCACAAGGCAAGAAACCAAAAAACCCAATCCTTTTCACAAAATACCAACAAACAACTTCAAAAGCTGAGATTTAGACCCCCTAAATCCAAATGGGTCTTCTTCAACTTACAATCAGAACAAATTCACCACACCGCAGAAGCCAACAGACCAAAAAAATCCAACCTTTTTCACAAAATACCAACAAATAACTTCAACAACTGAGATTTAACCCCTTAAAATCCAAAAGTGTCTCTTCAGCATTACACAAAGCACAAATAAAACAGTATATATATTTACAATTTTTCTCCTTTCAATTGTAGCAGCTCACCAAACAAACCCCAACAACTCTGAAGATTAAAAAAAAAAAAAAAAAAAAACACCCCCAACTCCAGAAGTC
>JBDJHY010000102.1:2650455-2662241 GCA_039654485.1 Withania somnifera | reverse complement strand
AGGTGCAAGTAATACACATTGAGGATAAAATAAGAGAAGGTTGCTTAAGATGATTTAGTCATGTCATGTATCACCAGTATGTAGGTCTGAAATTGGTTTGCGAAGGGATAAAAAAAAGGATGAGGTAGACATAAAATCATATGGACAAAAGCTGTCTCGGAAAACCTACAATAATGTAGACTTGTCTAAAAATAGAGCATAATGAAAGAAATAGATCAATATAGGTATTATCTATTAGTATGGAACAAGTTTTTACTCTTTTCTTTTTGATCGACAAAGCAAGTATTATTGATGTAAAAAACAACATGAAGAGAATGTTGTTACAAATTGCTTTTCTAGGAGTATTTTGACGTTATCGTAGATTTACATGCTAGTAAAAAATATAGAGAAATTTTAATAATAAAACTAATAATAATAACATCATTATTATTATTATCATATTATTATTATTATTATTGCTATTGTTATTGTTATTGTTATCATATGAGTTGAGCTTAAATGGAGAAACATGGTAAGGATTCGTGCCGCTATACTTGTTTGGGACTGAGGCGTAGCTGTTGTTGCTGCTTCATTTTTACTCCTGTTTCTTAAAATTTGATTTCCAGAAGTTGAGATTGTGTAAGAGGTGGTTGAGGACATAAATGTAGATTGCTTTATGATTCACATTTTCATTTAGGATAGATTTTGTTGCAAATTTGACTGGTACTTCTACCTCTAAACCACCAAAAAGAACAACTTTTTATTGCTACGCTATGTATCCAGACTACCCATATCTTCTGAACTCAGTACTCCAAGCTTGTTCGCTCAATCAAAGACAATTCAATTCCATCTTAGCCGATCTAAGGTTTCCCCTGTGTCCAGCACCCTTCTGGTGTACTATAGGAAGAGCACACTGGGCCCGCCACTTTCGCTTTCTCAATCGAAAAGAGTCGAGATTAGGCTAAAAACAGATGAGTAAATTTTGAGTATATTGTTTTTTTAAAACTATATGCAAGGTAAGGCTGCGTACAATAGACCCTTGTGGTCGAGCCCTTCGCGGGACCCCGCGCATAGCGGGAGTTTAGTGCACTGTGCTGCCCTTTCTATTGTTTTTTGAAACTATTATCAAGAATTTAAATCTATGTTAGTCCTAAGTATAAGGGATTACAATGGGAAGCGTGCTGAACAGCCTCTTTTGAGACCCTGGTAACCTGAGGGTTATGAACTGTGGCATAAATTTGAGAACATTTAGGCTTCTTTGGTGCCTGAGGCACAAGTGCAACCGTTATTTTCAGTAATTTTGTGTGCTACTTCTTGGTTGAAGGGAAATGCAAACAGAAATTTGACCTGATATTCTGTTTGAATTATGAAGAGATGGAGGGTAAATTTACATGTATTATCATCCTACAAATCTGATGTACTGGTTTACTATGTTTTGCAGGATGATGACCAGGAAACTATTCTTATGCCCAACAAAAATGGGGAGAAGTTTCTCTGTTATTTGCCTAAAGTCGATAAACCGAAGATTGGTAAACTAGTGACACACAATATAAGCAGTTTGGTCATGGACACTGAGAAACACATCAAGTTGAAGACGCCAGATGAACTACTTGAAGTACTAAAGGATCGATGCCTTATCAGGGTGAGAATCCATCTAGTTCTTCCGGTACTACCTGATTTAGATAAGTTAAATATCTATGGACCTTACATAATTCATGAAAAGTTATTCAACTATATGTTCTGCTCTAGCTGATGTTTCGGGAAAGTAGTAGTCTAATTTTGTCTATATGTTATCTTGCATTATCAAACTTTTCTACAGCAAGAAGGGTGGTGGTCATATGAATTCTGTTATGAGAACAAGTTGAGGCAAGTTCATTTGGAGGAGGACAAGGTTTGTTTTACTTCACTTTTAAGTATGTGTTCTTCAGGCATGATTTCTCAGAGTACCTTTAATTTTCCACCTAGAATGTTTTAAATATTTGATAGGCTGAGTCTTTGTTGCCTCACCTAGAGCTCCTGTTATACTGTTGGTGGTGGGTTGTTTTAGATACCAGGGGTGTTCAGGCCAACTTGTGCACATCTTGTCTAGTCCACGGTCTGTACAGAAACACACGTTGCCAAACATAATCCTGCCCCCCAGGACAGAAAGACCCTAGCAAATGAGGTGACACTAAGTGCAAGGTTCGCAAATTAGTTAAGTGATATAGCAGGGATTCAACCTAGGGTCTCTAGGTAGTTACTCCTGTTTCTCGATCGCTGGGCCATCCCATCTCCTGATTTTATTTTGTATGGCTCATGTTGACTTTGACAGTGTTGAAGTTGAATGAGCTGTTATATTTGACTTTGAAATAGCCAAGAAGATCTAGTTTAGATTTCTGACTCTATCCAGGTCCAGTGGGTGATGCAAAAATCTTAGAGGCAACGTTTTTCTGAGCTGGAAATTTGGGAAGGGAAAACGAAGTAATCGTACATGTTCTGAAAAGTTCTCGTTCTTGCTGCTTTTTGGTAATTTTTACATCTATAGAAGACAGATGGTTTACTAGACTTTAAGGATTGCCTGTAAGTACACGAACAGAATTTAACTGTTTGTTCTGTCATATCTTTTATGAATCCTCTGGATTCAGATTATATCGTAGTTTTGCATTTTGCTAATTGAGTAATTGAAATGATAACAGTTGAAAGAGGTGAAGAGTGGAGATATCATATCAAAATCAAAACATTATGATGTAGTGGTAAATATTGATTGACATTGCTGGATTTCTCCTTCATAAAAAAAAAAACAAGAATTGCTGGATTTCTCATTCAAGTATGCATTTCAAATAGAAGTAGGTCAAACATATGGATGGAGGATGTATTATTATGCAATTGCATTTCTTAGTTCATCATAGCCTGCATACTGTAATTATGTATATAGGGTTAATATCCTTTACTCTTTCCGTTTTAACATTTTTGTTTCAATTTTTTTGAGTTTGTTTTTAAAAAAGTGCCTTTTTCTGTATTTAGTATTTTTTTAATTCCAACATTCTCACTTTTCCCTTAATGCAATTCCTTATAAAATGACATGGCATGGTTAAGACCGCAACGTTTGAAGGATATTTTTGGCATGCTATATACACCTTTACTTTAAGACCACAAAACTAAAAAATCTTTTTTATGTTCTTAAACTTTGTGTCTAGTCAAACTAGCCCAAATAAAATAAAATGGAGGGAGTATATGCATTATTGATCAATTAATTACCGTGTAAAAAAATGTATTCTCTGATCAAAGCAAGTATTTGTCGTGTGTTTACAGTTGGTTCAAGAATTTATCTTGGGTTATTATGATGCTGAGGCTACTGCAGCTTATCATCAGAATCGCTCAGATGATTCAGTACTGAAGGATCCCCGTTCGAAAGATGCATCACAAAGGTATGCATATCATATTGTGAGTTACAAACTAGCTTGGAAAGAGCTTCTAGTATACGCCTTGTGTACATAGTGAGTCTGCTAACCACCATTAAAAGCAAAAGCACTTCAGTTTCAAGTTTCACTGTAGTACTTGACTACAGAAAACAATTATTATCGAAGCATTTATTCAATTTTATGAATTTCTTGTAAAGTCTTTCTTGAACTTGAGCACATTGCCTGATGCGTGGATTGATTGAAAATTTTAATTTCTTCTTCACAATAATTAATTTCTCCAATTCTTTGACTTCTGTAGATATCATGCTCATATTTATACTAATGGAACCGTATGTGATTTAACAAATGAGCCACGACAGACAGAGGTATGAAGCTATTCTTTTGCTTTTTGCTATTTGTCTTTTTATTCAAGAGTTCTGTATTTCTCATGGACTCAAATTTCCAGGTGAGGTTTGTTTGCTCAGAGCCTAGAGCTATGATAAGCTCTATAACCGAATTATCCACCTGCAAGTACGCTCTCACCGTCCACTGCCCAACCCTCTGCAAACACCCGTAAGTTTTTCAGCTCGACTTTTGTAAAGTTACTCCTGATTTTTTGTTCAATTCGTTTCTCTTATGGCTGCTGATGACGGCAGTAAGTGATCCTTTCTCTTTTGGACTTTCTGTTATTTCTGTTGCTGCTTGCTTTCATTAGTAACTGACTGCTGCTAGGTATCTCTATGTAAGAATTGGAATCCAGTTGTTTTCTTGTTAGTGTAACTGATGGTCAGAAACATTCATCAAAGTATCATAACCTGAAAATATGCTTATTGTAAAGTCCGCCAAAAATCAGCAGACCACCACATTAAACATGTTATGACAGTGTAGGAACAGATAGTTTTTCATTCGTTTCTCCAATCTTTGACTTCAAAAGTACATCTTTGATCGATCAAATTTTGAACAGGAAGAATCAGTGGGTTACTCCGTTGAACACTCAACAACTACTCTTATATGTTTCTGAATGTTAGCATTTTTGCTATGCGATCATTTAGGTTTGGTCATCTTGATCTTTATAGCTTGTTCTCCATATTATGAGGACAACTCATTTTCTCTGGTCGATGGCATGCTCTGATTGTTAATTGTTCTATGCAGGCTCTTTCAGGAAGAAAGGCAGGTATGGCATACCATTAACTGTAATAAACTTCCAAAAGATCACAGAGAAACCAACGAAGAGAATTTTTCTAGTTTCCGTCTGTTTATCTGATTCAGTATAGAGCTTTTAGCAAAGGGAAAAGACACATTTTTTTTCTCAAGGTACAAGGTTGAAGTTTTGTTGAGGAAGCATGACCCTAATGTTATAATATAAAGTGGCATTTAGCTCAAGCATTCTCAAAGATTGTGCCCTACTTTCAACACTCTATATGCTTAATTGTTGGTGAGTTTATTCCCATTGTATTTTATCTTACCTGCATTTATGTCTGGAGGTCACAATTTATGCTTCAATTTGCGGGAGAAGTATAAGAGGTGTTAAGCTTTTTATCATCCCAACGTCAAACTACTTTTTCAACTCGTGTTTCGTCTTTGAAAACAAATTATTGAGGGCATCAGGAAATGAATCCAAAATATAGCAGAGTAGATCTAGAGATCCTAGGTAGTTGACCTCAACTAGAAAATGACTCATAATTTTTTTATAAAACTCAGCTAAAATTACAACAAATAGCATGTGTGAATGCATTATTTTATTTAAAAATACAAACGGTTCAACGCTAGGAACGTCAAGGATTTAACCGATAGAGCTTTGAGTTTTTAATCCATCTCTAGATAAGGCTCAAGGGGAAGTTGATAAAGTAGGATGAGTAACAGAATCTTCATCTTAAATGCAAACTAATTTAACAAAAAGGAAATGCAAGGCATCAAATTTTCCTTTGAAAGGCAACTATGAATTACCTTTTTCATTCAAGGCTTAGGCTAAGATTATATGTTCTATATTAGAGCAAACTATTCAAGTTTGTCAATGTACTGAGCTTTTAACTACGAATACGGACCATTCTCAACTTGTACAATACTTTTAACTACGACGACGAACCAATCTCTACATTATCTCCTGTAGTTACTAGAGCTAAGTACTCGGTTATAGCTTCACCTTCTTCCATAACCTCAATGTCATAGTCGGAGTAAGCATCCCCTTCCAGTAATTCGCCAGTAATCTCATCTTCCATTTCTACATCGCGCATCTCAACTTTGTTATGACTTGGACCACCATCTTCCCTTTGGTCATTAGTTAGAGGATCATTTGCAATTCCATCTCCCCCTTGATCATTGTGTAGAACATCATTTACATTGTGAACTCCTGCTGCAGCAGTATTACTTGTTCCTCCAAGTAGCTGATCTACTGCTGCTTGACTCGTGCCATAACTGCGAATAGCTGCAGCCGCTGCCAAAACAAAACCACTTATATCATTATGTCAGCTCAAATGGGACATCGTGAATATGTATATTCTCCAGATAAAATTAGACTCTCCTACTTCAAGAAATGAAAGAAAATGAGAGTTCACGACTATAAAATCCCAAGCTGATACATTCTAATTAACTAATTGTGAGTTGGCAGCAGGCAGCAGCCTAGTACGATCGATGAGTAAGATAAAGACCAACATTTTTTTTGATAACCGTGGTGTCCGGACCAGCTTGCGTGCACCTCGACTAATTTCACGATACTTGCCACCACCACTAGCAATAGATAGCAGCTAACTCTATCCATCAGGCTAAGACATGTAATGAAATCATTCCCAGTACACAGATGATGAGTTTCCTATGCTTTTAGGAGAGAACAAATATTATGATGCTCATTTGACTGATTCTGACCAATATTATAAAAAATGCAAAGGCAGATAGGACGAGTTACAGAAAACAGTCATCAGTACGGAGCCTCCAAAAACTGACAACTTCTTGGTTGCCAAAACCATTTGAACAGCCCAATCAGATATGATATTCTAATTTGAGGCAAGGGGTTGGCAATCCTGGTATATGGAGCTTCTGCAAGTGATTTTAAGAGGTAATCTACTTGAGTTATTCGTTGATGCTGGTATGACATTGGGGTTCTCTTTTGTGAAAAAATGGACATTGGGCCTAACTCAACGCCAAAAGCTAGCTCATGGGCTGAGAATTGTCCAAAACCATGCAAGGAGACTAAAACCAAATCCCACAACCAATGTGGACAACTTAACACCCCCTCTACATGTCCAGGTCTGCAAACCAGAGAGTGGACAACAACATATGGGGTGCCAACATTGGGTAAAACAAAAATTGGGATGAGTCCAAAGCTCAAATACCATATGAAAACAAGAAAAGAAGAGAAGAACTTGGGGAGATAGTAGTGGCGTCGGGCACACTTCTCATATGCATGTCGCGACTAGTTGATGGCCTCCATGACCATGGGCATGGTATCGTTTTACTCTTGGTAGCTTTTCTTGCCAAAAGGATATTCGGTGGTCAGACTATGAGTTACTGTTTGTCTTACTGTTGGCAGTTGGCACATTTTCCCTTTCTGCTTCCAACTCTTTTTTTTTTTTCTCGTTTGCAATTAGCTTGGGGTCGTTGGCTGACCAGCATGTAATATGAGAAGACAGGACTACGGAGAATGTGGAGAGTGGGAACGCCGGGAAAGAGTACTCTTTTAACAGGTACAAGGGAAGGGCGTGATAATATGAATCTAACAGTAGAATGTCTAATAAAGAAGAAGCTCTTCAGTACACTGAAAAAGAAAGTTAAAAGAAATGAATCTTGAGCCTAACTCAACTCTAAAAGCTAACTCAGGAGCAGAAGATAGCCCAACATCATAGAAGGAAACAGATTTGCCTCCCGCTCACAGATGTCGAACTTGACAAAAGTAATAAAAAAAAAAAGTGGCAAAGAATCATCAGTTTGTGACAACTAAAAAAGTGAGCAAAATGACCAAAGGTGAGAAAATTGCTTAGACGTCGCGTAATCAAACTGAGTAACCTATTTCTAATGAAAGCTAAGTGATTTTACAGTGAAAATCTTGATGTCCCACAAATCATAACATAACTCCATAAGGTCTGACTAACTATAGCATTAGCCTTAAAAACCACCTACCTAACCAACGGATGAAAAGCATAATCCATGAAATTCCACTAATAGCAGGGTCCATAAGCCCCTACATCTTTTTGTTCCTTTCCTTTTTATTTGGTGGCTGAGGACCAGTAGAGACCAGGAATTCTTTTGTCTTCAATGGTTAATGTTTCTCCTGTTTTGTCACTCAATACACATTTCTTGAAACCTATTCTACCCATCATGTAGCAAAATCAACACTTAGGGTAATCAACTTAATGGAAGAATGATATGGTTGTAAGTCCAAAAGTGATTTCCGTAAATAATAAGCAAATGCTAATAGAATTTAACGAGATCAGTCTAGTGAACAGTTCTGCCTCATAGCTATTTTTCTCATTCTAATATCTTTCTAACTATTCCTCAACCATGGCTTTAAGTCCCTAAAAAAGGGTAATGTACCAACTTTTAAGAGCTTAGGCAAAAGGGATCCCAGTAAACTCACTTTACCAGACCCTAAGCATTAGTACTGCAATGCTGCACAACAAAACACTCACCTCAAAATTCAAAAAACCAGGCAGCTACTAAAATAATGATCATGGACCAGACCTAAAATCAGAATAGATGAATTTAACAAATTCTAGATACCTGCTTCTCTGGGGAAACCCATGGATACAAGTTCTTCAATTGAAGCATTAGCTGCTTGACGCAATCTTTTCTTCTTCCTTGACTCAATATATATCTGCATTACGAAAAGAGGAAGAAAATAACCAGAGATATTCTTTAATAAATGCGCACTACAAGTCAGAACACAAGAATCTGATAAATCCTATTTTCTGGGCATCAGTTTTCAACTATATCGAAGAGTCATTTCCATGGCACTAGTACTGGAGTTGTCAAAGCACAGCTATCTATTACGGAATGAATCTAGCAGCTGCAAATACAACTATCTCATTGAATAAGTAAATGGTTGAATTTTTCCAACTGGACGGTGCCAGCAAAATCAGGTACTTACTCCCGTTCTATTTAATTACCCGATTGACAAGCTAGCCGATATTTTTCTCAATAAGTCAAACTTTCATTAGTAAACATCAAGTTGGTGTCAAAAGTATTTACAAAGGTGTCCATATGACTAGCAATCACCACGTTGGTGTCAAAAGTATTTATGGGTTGGCCAACGCAATTCATCCAACTTCCCAGATGTCGATTTTGAGTTTGTTTAATTCACAAGAGCAAGAGTCCCCGACCAATCTTTTCTATTACTTCTAGAAAAATATTAATTCTCTACAGTAAAAAAATAGGAAGTAGAACCACTAGAGATTTCTCTAGTTCTACCTCTGACGGTACTAATCACCAGCATTTTGTAATATTTGATTGATCACTATTCTGCATATTCCTTATCCTAAAGGGGTTCCTAGGGCATTCAACCACTTCTTGACTCAGCATTTTCCGCAGCTGATCATGCAAACCTAGATCGAATGAACTGATAATAGGAAAACAGACCACCCAATTCCCAAATTATAAATTTGTAATCAAATTTGACCAGTAACTAATACCAGGGCAAGTACTCGACAAATAGCTTCACGTGGACAGTTATTCATGCCAGAAAATTTACCTGAATCAAAGAATTAGCTTCTGGATTTGTCAAGTCATCCAAGGCCTTTTGTGTGTCATTTTCATTTCGTCGAAGTGCTTCTGCAGCAAGCTGTTTCTCAAACCTGGCATTCAGGAATATTAGGCCAGTCAAGACTTTAACATAAGCATGACTTACGATAAAAGAAGCTCAGTCATTCTGGTTTATCAACTAAATATACCGTTTGATAGCTGAAAAAGATCTCCTTCATATTTTCTGATCCATTGTTAGTTATGACCATAAAAAGTAGTTTTAGTCAAATTGACTTATGCAAGGGATTCATGGAATGTCTCCACTTGCAAGATCCCATGATACAAGTCTTCCTTAATACTTACCCAATTGACACCAATTCATTCAGCCTCTCGATATCAACAGCTTTTCCAAGGGGAGTCGTTCCATAACGCTTTTGCTCCCTACAATTAATATAGTAAGATAAGTTTAGTAATGTATATATCTTAAAGAATATACAAAAAGGAATTATATTTTAAACAAAGATGAATTTACATGATCTCCTTCTGCCGCTTGATGTTATCCTTCCTTTTCCTTGCGTTCTTTTCTTTCTCCTCAACAAGAAAATCAACAGCACTTTCTATTACTTGGTTGTTCATGCGCAGAGCTCTCTTGGCATCCCGTTCTTTATATCCCATACTTAAAAGTAAGGACAACGCTTCATCTGGAACTTGAAGCTGTTTTTCAAAAAAGACAAAAAGAAATGGTTTAACTGTTTATGATTATTGACAAAAAAAATATGAAGAATTCACCAAGAGAGAAGGAACAACAGCTGATATCTTAAAGAATAGAAGCAATAGATGTATATGTAAACCTTATAGACCAATAATCAGCATCACACCCAGTGCTAATCAAACAACACCACAGCGCATGAACACATGTACACATGCATGGACAAAAAGATAGAAATTGAAGCAAATGTAGACACTGAAAATGAATATATTATCTCCTACAACAACTGAAAATATTGTCCAGATATCTATCTATTAGGGAAAACAGCAAAAAACAACCATCGTCAGCTTCACAAAGAAAGACAGGCTAACCTGCAAAAACTTGGCTTGAGCAGATGCCAAGGATTTCCTAGATTTTTCAGTCTGATTGCTATAATATGCCACTACTCCTTCTAGCAGCTCCAGCCTCAAATGTCTAGAAAGAAGATATGGAAGCAATAAATATTCAGATAATGTTGCAAGGCATTTTCCTGCATTACACACAAGCAGCATCAATCTGTTGTGAAGGGTTTACTCACAGGGCAATCTCTGGATAGCGTCCTTTCTGAAGCAGTCTGAGTCGACTTGCTTCCTTCCCATGAGAACGCTCGAGGCCTTCTCTAGCTTTTGCAAGGCGGAATCCTGCAACTGAGATCCAGCTGATATCTCGGAGCAGAAAGTAGCACCACACCATGTCTATTTGCAAAATCGGCACATTGTCAACCATCTGAAAAGCCAAAGAGGAAGGTTCGGAATATCAGATAACAGCTATGAAGCAAATTTCTGCAGACAAGTAAATAAAATTTCTTGCCATAAAATGAAATATACATTTCATATCTGCTGAAACACTGAGCACTATTCATAAGATAAGGTCATTCAAGGACTGACAACAAAGACACAGATCAAAGAACCATAGGAGAAAGGTAAGTAGGACATGTTCTGTGACTTTATTGCAATAAATAAACTATATAATCTTATTTCTTAGATTTTTTTCTTTTTCCATATTATATAACTCAAAAGTGCAAGCTCACTTTTTTATTGTTGCAAAATTCCAAGGTCACTTTTCAAACCAATTCACAGAGGAATTCACATTTGTGAGACACTCTCCATTAATCACTAAATAATAAACATTCATGGCTCTCATCTTAATACTCCCTCCATCCCATTTTGTGTGGTCACCTTTCAGTAATTGGAAACATTTACTTTAAATTCCTCTTTTACTCTTAATGAAATGATTTACAGCGACACAAATATCTAAGAATTGTTTTAGACCACAAGTTTCAAAAGTCTTCCTTTTTACATAACCACCGTACCAAGTCAAACGGTGCCACATAAAAAAGGGACGGAGGGAGTAACAGTATTGCCTAAACTAACAAATACTCAATTTTTTGGAAGAAAGAAATCTAACTCACCTCGATGAGTTTTTGGTCGCAGAGAGAGAAGGCTTCCTGCAAAAGAGAACACACTTCTGCATGAGCATTCAACCAGATATTCATACAAACACGGGAAATAGCAAGAAAAAGATTAGGCGCTAACCTCTCCCATGGACAGCACTTCCAGTGCATCCTTATATTTTTTCTTCCTCATCAAGGCTTTTGCATTTGTGTGAAGCATGAGGCCCATCATTATTGCCCTAAAAAATAAAAAGGAAGGAATCAACAGATCGTGCTTCATAGTCATTATGAACCAGCTTACTAATTAGGTAAATAAGTTTGCATACCGCTGATCAGTCTCAGATCCCAGTTGCACCTTTTGTCCACTCTGATTTTCGAGCTCAAGATTGAAATCTTCAACAGGTAATGAGCCATCCGCATGTCTCTTTGACAGAGAAGTAGCAGCAGCCCTGTAATTTCAATCATATCAGTAGATAGCTAGAAAAGAGCAATATAGGGACACATCTATCCAGGCAAAGAAGTCACAGGTGGCTGGCTTAAATAGAGCTACCGAGCTTTGTGCACTTCAATATTAGGAAGGGAAGCAAATTTAAGAAAGACAACAAGTAAACAGTCT
>JBDJHY010000102.1:2570710-2586699 GCA_039654485.1 Withania somnifera | reverse complement strand
GTAAAAGTTGCAGGGAGAACTAGAATGGCAGAGAGAAAAGTTAAAATATATAGTTATAGCTTAAAATTATAAATTCAAAATTTCCCAATTATTACAAATAAATGGGAAAAAGGGATAACTAAAGCACGCAATCACAATGAAGGTGCTATGAAGAAATGATACGTCGAATCTCGCGGATTACCCAGGTACAACTGTACGAGGGTTAACAAGGTAATTAAAGAGATGGTGACAAATGTTAGACGAGAGAGGGAACTAATTGAAATGACAGAAAGAAAAAGGTGAGAAAACCAGATGAGGTAAAATCCCGCCCATTTCGCTCCATAAAGGCTATACTATATGATATATTGACTTCAGGTCCCTGGTACTAAACTCGTCCTGGCCTTACAGGATCAAGAGCAAATGATACCAACTTAATAAGTATACGAATCATATTGACCTCGGTCTATACTACCTCGGCGAACTTGGGACCAAGAAAAACTATTTATCTCAGACGAATGGTATTGACCAAAGGAATCAAGTAACAGATAACCACTTCGGTCATGTTACCTCGGATGTAAACATGATGAAGTAGCTTTTAACAGGTGCACAGTTCACCTCGATATATGTTACCTGATCATACTTCATACTGTAAAAAATAATCTTAGAGGTCCCCGAAAACATATCACAACCTTGGCCAAATCAACTTGGTTCCAGAAGTCATTTCAGCGAATAATGTCAAAAAGAATTAGTTCATCCCGGCTCAATTGATAACACACCTCCCGACTTCTGAAGGGGGGACTAGTGTAGAATAATGGTAGTAATTAAATGATTACTATTAATACCGTGGAATAACTGTAGTAATTAAGTAAATGCCATTAATACGTTTAAAGTGACAATAAACTTTTGGGAGGTTACTCCCTGTTTATAGCACCCACTAAATGACAATTATATGAAAAAAGATATAAAGGTTTAGAAAGGATGCAAGGTACGCTCATTCTACTATTGCAAAGAATATATAGATAATTCTCTAAAGCTTATTACTAATTTAAACATCAGAGAGTTTACCCCGGAACCATCCTGGACTCTATTTTGCAAGTGTTCATTCTTGGTTGATTGCTTTCATTCATTATTATGAGGTAAATTTAGTTGTGTAGTTGTTGGTGATCTTCTGAGAATCACCAAATGCTAATCAATTTCAACATGTTTAGTTCGCTAGTGGAATACCGGATTGCCAGCACTATAAATAGCATATTGACTATCCGAGTGAATTGGTACCGGAACTGAACGGGTAGCACCAAGACAAGATAATAATAAATTTACCAAGTGACTTCAAGACCAACCGACACATGGATCTATATCTTGCTTCAGCAGATGACACAGAGATCGATGCCTATTTTTTTTTATTTCTAAGAAATTGGGGATTCCCCAAGACTAATGAAGAACCCAGTAATGGGTCGCTAGTATTGGAGCAAGAACCTTAATCATCATCACAAAAATCAAGCAATTGGAAAGATGGATTTGCTGAGAAGAATAATCCCTGACTAGGATTTGATAGAAGATATATTAGAACTCGCAAAGCGGCTGTATAGTGAGGCAATCTCGGTTGATGTATGTATTGGCTGAGATGGTATGCTGCAACGGACACATCTGGTTTAGTATGAGTTAGGTAATTCAATTTACCTAGTAATTTGCGATAAGAGGTTGGATCCGCGAGCAATCTATCATCAGTGGACTGTAATTTGGAAGATAGATCGAGAGGTGAAGAAACCATAGGTAAATGGTCACAATTGAACTCTTTTAAAAGTTCGAAAGTGAATTTTCGTTGACGCATTACCATTCCCTATGGTTCCCTTAAGATTTCCATTCCCAAGAAATAATGAAGATTTCCTAGATCTTTGATTCTGAATTCAGAGTGTAAGAAATCCTTCAAATTTGATAGCTCTTCTTGGTCGTTGCCGTAAGAACGATGTCGTCCACATAGACAACTACTATAGAAATTGTAGGTCCTGATTGCTTAAAAAATCGAGAGTGATCATTCATGGAAGAAATGTAACCTTTATAATTCAGATCCTCAGTAAGCCTTGAATAGCACTGTCTTGATGCCTGTCTTAGACCATATAAGGACTTTAAGCTTGCATATATGTCTTGGACTGGGCACAATCATCCCAATAGGAAATTTCATAAATACTTCTTCCAACTCTCCATGTAAGAATGCATTATTCATATCCAATTGTGAAATGTTCCAACCTTTCTGGACTGCAATTGTCAACAGAAACCTAATAGTAGTGATTTTAACTACCAGCAAGAAAGTTTCATTGAAGTCAATACCTTCTCGCTGGATATCTCTTCTGATTACTAATCTGGATTTTAGTCCTTCTATGCTTCCATCAGAAAGATATTTGTTTTTGTACACCCATTTACAGGGTAAATCTTTTCTACCCGGGGGTAATTCCACCACTTCCCATGTTTGATTTTCAATTAAAGTCTCTATTTTATTATCCATGGCTTGCCTTCAACTTGGATGCAATTCTGCCTGAGCATAACTTATTGGTTGTGTGGTGTTGAAAATAGAATACCTACTGATTTTAAGTTGATAAACTAAAAAAGAGTAGTTTTCAGTAGTGATAGGCTGACTGAATACCGAGTCTGTTAAATCGGTTAGAAAGACTACATTGTAAACATATTCTTCCAAATAAGCTGGCCTTTTGTGAGTTCTTTTCGATTTCTTAAGTTGAGAATAGGAGCATCTTGAATTTGTTCCTGATCTTGAGAGGCATTGTCTATAGATGGATTTAAATCAGAAAGGTTCGATTTAATTTGTTCTTCGGAACCAATGTTTTCAGTTAAATCATTGGAAGGATCTTGAGTAGCAGGCTTAAAAGTATTCTCATGGGATTCTAATAAAGATTCTGTTGTTGAGATTGATTGATTTGGTGTGAAAATAGGTATTGAGTTTTCTGGTAACAAAAGAGAGAAGAAAGGATTGATATCATCATGAAACTTCACATTTCTTGAAACAAAAATCTTCCTACTGCTTATCTCCAGTAATTTGTACCCTTTCTTATCATAAGGATATTCTATGAATATTCAAGCGGTAGCCCTTGGATCGAACTTCACTAGATTATGTGATAAAGTCATTGCATAGCATAGACAACCAAAACTCCTAAGATACAACTACATAGGAGCCTTGTTAAACAAAATCTCATAGAGTGTCTTGTGTTTGTGTACTGTAGAAGGAAATCAATTGATTAAGAATGTAGCAATGTATAAAAACCCACCCTAATAAGATATAGGTATATTAGATTGATGTAGAAGAGCTCTTGAAATTTCCAAGAAATGTCTATGTTTTCTCTTCATAACACCATTTTGTTGTTGAGTATGCACAAATGAGGTTTGATGGACTATTCTATGGGATGCAAAGAAATCGGCAGACACATTGCTTCCTCCTAGTTCAAAAGCATTATATGACCTTATAATCCTAACTTTCAAGTTAAATTGTCTCTCCATCATACATAAGAAATATCTGATCATAAATTACTTTTAGTCTTCAAAAGGTAAGTCCATGTTCCTCTACTATAATCATCCACTATAGTTAGGAAATATTTATATCCATCATGTGTAGCTGCTTTATAGGGTCCCCAAGTATCAACATAAATTAATTCAAAGATATTCCTAGTACTAATTTCACTTGATTGAAAAGGTGACTTTGATTGTCTTACTAAAGGACAAATGCTACAAGAAGAATTGAAATGAAAGGGAGATGTAAGATTAGAACAAATTCTTTTTATTATTTGAAATGGCATGTGTCCCCATGTAAGGTGCCGCAACCTTACATCAGAAGCATTCTTTACAGGAATTGAAAGACTACTAGAAAGAATCAGGAAGGTCAATAAAGATAGGAGACTTTAGAGTTTTCATAGCTAAGAAAATCTTTGAATTAAAACACATATGTTGAGTGGCCTCTGAATCCGAAATCCAAGTCTTATGCTTGAAATGAGCTATTTTATAAGGTGATTTACTGAAGATATTACCGCACAAGTAGTTGCATTAGTCACTGCCTCATTGCTAGAGATGCCTGCCTGGTTCATCTTGGCATACTGGAGAATTTGGAGTAAACCAGAGTATTGATCCTGGGTGATCTTCTGACATATGATTCTTCCCTTTAAAGTTTCCTGCATTCTGTTCATGTCCACCTTCTATGAAAGCAACATTGCTTCTCACATTTCCTTGAAACTTCTTGTCTTTGGTAACTTAAAATCACTAGGAAATCCTATGCTTGTGTAGCATTTATCAATTGAATGGCCAGGTTTCTTGCAGTGAGAATAGATCAGAGTGTTCTTCTTTTCTTTAGACTCATAATAACTAGATCTCTATGTAAGAGTTTGGTTGTTAGCTTGAAAAGATGAAGCATTACCTGGGAAATGAGAGTTCATGAAAATCTCTCTTTGTTGTTCATCCTGCATTAGGAAAGCATTGGCTTGATCAACATATGGTAAAGGAGATAACATTAATGTTACTATTAGCAGAATCGTAGGTGTCGTTTAAACCCATCAGAAACTAGACGAGTCTCTCATCCTAAAGAGATGTGCTCATCTTTATTTTCCCCACACATTCACATTGGCGAGAGCAGTTTACACTAGTATCTAGTGCATCCAACTCATCCCCAGACCTTTGAGCTTAGTGAAATAACTTGCAATGTTATTTGAACTTTGCACTAAGTCGCTCAATTCCTTTTGCAGGTGGTAAAGTTTGTCTTCATTGGGCTGGTCAAACCTATCTTCAAAGCTCTTTCTAGAGATCCATTGCAGTCTCTTAATAGATAACGCTGTCAGCTACTTCTTTTGACATAGAGTTGAGCAGCCATAACAATACCATGTCATTGCACTTGCTCCAAAGCTTGAATCAAAAGAATCTGAGGCTGGCTTTTTGTGAGAACCATCTATGAAGCTAATCTTGTTCTTGGCTGAAAGATATATCAAGATGAATCTTCTCCATCCACCATATCCTTTCCCATAGAAGGAGAGTTCACTAGGTTCATGGAGAATATGAAGCATGAAGGAAGAAAGGATGAGTTTGATCAGGTGAAGAGTTTGCAGCATTGCTACTAGTTAGGACTTAGATATAAACACCCCCCTTCGTTAGAATCCACCCTAAAGTTTCTTAGTAAACAGGGATCTATGATCATGTATCATAGAAATAGAAATGAAGCGTTAATCGTTACCAACTTGATCTTGTTTCTTTTCCATAGCTTTCAACTAGTGTTTCCTCAGTTCTCGCCATTGCTTGATTTGGATTGAAAGCAGGAAAAGGAAAATAAAACTAGAAAAAAAAAAGCAATTAAGGGTTTTGGATCTTAGAATTGCTCTGACGCCATGTAGAAAGTGAGATTGAAATAGGAAAATTTCCTTGGTCTTTTCATTGATTTGTTGTTGTTGTACTACAAGTGTAAAGAGAGGGAAGACAGAAAAGGAACCTATTCGTGTACCCTAGTCTATTGGCTACCAGGCACTAGCAAAACTCCAAATATATAGAGTTGTATTTATACAATGAGCTGGTGTACAATGAAGAATATACCCTATATATGTTGCCCTATTTTCATTCTCAGCTATTAATTTCTTCTTTTGTTTGTCCATGTCAGCCCTTGCATTATCCAGATCAGCTCCTATAAATGAGCTTGTGAAGCCGAGATGTATCTTATTATATTTTCCAGGTGTCTTAGAAGAAGGCTGAGAATTGTCTTCTATTTGTCTTTCTTCATTATTGTTCTTTTCCTTTCTTTCTTCCTTTTCTTGCATGAGCTCGATCATTCATGACTTCTGCATGACTGATTGTTTTAATTCCAACTTTTAGGTGGTGGGTGGCAGAGAACCACTTTCATGGATAGGGGTAGGTGGACTACTACCTTAGGGACGAATAAGGGGGTGATTTCACTATAAGGGGTGGATGCAATAATAGACATATCTGTGAAGATGCGGACTACCTGTACCTGGACAGAAAGATCTTATGAAACTTCATTATTTTCTGGGATTGGCTTTGGGTCTTTCATGAGCAACTTAGGTAAAAGGTGAAGAGGCCTCCTTCCGGAGGGGTAGGGGCCACCGTGAGATACCACTCTAGAAGGATTAGAATTTTAACCTTGTGTCAGGACATAAAGGTCGAGGAACATCTCATGTAGACAGTTTCTACAGGGCATAGACCACCCGAAAGATAACGGAGGCATGCAAAGGTTGTTTCGAGCCGGATGGAAATTGACCCTCGAGTGCAAAGGCAGAAGTGAACTTGACAGCAAAACCCGCCCATCAAGCAGGGACGAAGTCAGCCTTAGTGATCTGAATCAAAGAGTCGCCCCTCAGTGGACAAAAATTATGTTAGGCTTGTTTAATTTTGGACAGATTTTAGTTAAATTATTTCTCAATTACTGAGTTAGCTGGACAGTCAGATAAAATAAAAGTCAAGTTAGTTCCACCTCAAGTTTAAGGCATGACAGAATAAGTTCTATACAATCAATGTATTTTAACATATAATGATATTAGTATTATTTCTAATTGATTATAACTAATCATAAACTTTTTTCTATAATTAACTTATACATAACATGACAAAAAACATAAATTTATATACAGAAAACTTCAACATGGTATGGTCCTATGGATAGTGGTTGTTCAGTTGACTGGTCAACAAAAACACTAATGTAAAAAATTAGCTTTTTCCCTTTCTTCTATTTCTATATTTAAATATTTAAATATTAGTTCTCTTTCTTTTATTTCTTTAACCTTTTTCAGGCTTTAATATCTTTTTTCCCGATAATTTCGTCAAAGTCAAACAAATAATTCTGTAATTGAAAATTGTTGTTTCTTCAATTTTGAAGCTTTAGCACGAGACGGTGACAAAGATCATACTTTGACATGACATTTTTGCAATTTTTAAGTGCTTTTACCAAGTTTAAACTTTTTAAATAAAATACCAATTCATCAGTTTATAATTAAGGTAGTGATATATCTGATTATGATTAAGTAAGCTATTGCGATTATGTAATTGTTTTTTATTTTTGTTGCTAGATGGTTTAACGTTTCTTTAAACTAATCTTCTGCAGTTTCAATAATAAATTGTTCATACAATTTGCACGATACCTATTATAACTAATCAAAGATAGGTCTAACAAAATTTAGTAATTAAATCATGTGAGATAACCAAAATCAAGCTAAAACATGTATACCACAATTCATACGTATACTATTAATATACAAAACAATATGTATTTGTTGGTTAATAATTCGATGAACAATTATAGAATGTAAAAGAATTTTTTTCTAGTATTCGTGACGAGCCCTGATTAATTTAAATTAAGATCGTTCGAAGCCAATTTAAGGAAGCATTTTGCTACCATAATTTTTTCATACCTAATATTATAATTTAAAATCTCTAATTAAAAATAAAAATAAAATCCTTACTTATCCCACCATGATCCTTACCTATATAAAATGGCACTAGTACACAACAACTTGCATGTAAATAAATCAAGCTAGAGAAAAGAATCCCTTCGAATTCCAAAACTTAGCACTATTATTATGTTATTTTAGAAATTTAATATCATCTTTTACAAAATAAAAAACCACATTATAACCTAGAGTCACGTGATGCCATTAAGACAAAACACTCCGACCAAGTAATTAATTAATCCCAAAAATTGAATGTGTGTGAAAGGGGTGGGTGGTCATGAGCAGTGAACCAAGAATAATTAATAGGATTCTAATTTGAAAGTGGTCAAAGGAAAATGTGAATAATTCTAACACAAAGGAGACCTATGAGGAATGCCTTTTCTTCTACTCATGCTAGTAGCCATGTCTTCATCCGTTATGTTCTTATAACTATTAAGTGTAATTCTTCCACATACATATAATCCACTTCTCTTCTTCCTCACAAACTCCGTGCATGGGAAATTATTAGTATTCATCATCGTCATGTTTTCCGACCCCGATGATCCGGACGTCGATGAGCCCCATGGCTCATCACTCAGGTCCACGATCGTCGAGTGGGCCGTCTCATTAGTTGTGTCGTCCTCGGCTGTGTCTTGAGGGATAAAGAAGTCCGGACCAAGTTGTAAAGTTGTACATCTCCTTAAGAATGGAGAAATGTCCTTATAGTGGTTTAGCACAAAATCCACCTATCATCAAGGAAATTCAAAAGTAATGAGAATTTTATTACTTCTTTTTTAAGCAAGGATTAATAGTTGAAGATGGCATAAGTGTAATGGAACCTATCTTAAAAACCTTAATTGCACATATAAGTGAACCATTTTGAGGCTTATTTTACATGATACTAATTGTTAATACACTTTTGAGTCAGAATAAAAGACTCTCTGTGTTCTTATCTACTTTACCTTTACTTACATCAAGTAGTCACAAACGTAACAAGAATGCATATCTATCATGGACTAACTCAATTCAAAGAATTCAACCATACTAATTACTTAGGTGAAATGAACAGGAATTATGATTGGTAATAAAAAAAATATATAGATAAAACGTGTTGCAAGTTAAGTTATACGAGATATGGATTACCTTGCAGCCCAGAGAGCAATGGATAAAGGGTTCTTGAAGGCTTCTATCACAAGAAGTGCAATAGTTTCCAGATCCTTTGAATTGCCTGTTTTGAGGTCTTTTCTTGATGAAAATCACCTTAGCACTATTTATTGTGTAGGCCTGATTGAATTATGATCCAAATTGTCAAAAAAAAAAAAAAAACAATAATTAAAAGATCAAGAAAATCACCTTGCTTGTTAATGATACAATAATTAAACAGATAGAAGTGTCTAATAATTTAATTTGCTAAATAATTAATTACCTGCACGCTTGAGCAATCTATGAGCTTCTCTAGGTCCTCAAGCCGAACAACATCATGGTACACATAACGTCTAATTTGAAGAAGTCTATGGAAACGATGTGCCATCACACAATGAGGGCAAATACTCATGCAACAATCCAAACAACAAATGTTCTTCTCGTTCTTCTTTGCACTCTCGTGAATGGAGCATGGAGCAAAGAATTTCTCTCTGTAGAGAGCTTCCAACCATGCTGGCTTCTGAATTCCCTAAAAATCAACATACCATATAACAATTTAGTAACTCCTAAATATTGATGACAAACTCGATAATAAATAATAACCGATTAATTCCTCTACCCCGTTGCTTCCCTTTCTCTTTCTTTTACTATTACCACCTAGGTCCCCTCCCCAACTTTCGTTGCCTAAAATTGTCTAACAACTATCTTTGATTGAAGCTACCTTATTATTACTGAAAGTAGAAAGATGACTAATATGCTATAATAGGTCCATTACATGAAGAGTGAAAAGCTAAGCAGCAGGAGAAAAAGAGAACTGATGAATGAAATAGAAGAAAAACTTACCATGATCACATAAAAACACAACCCTCAAGACTCACAAAGTACAAAAAGAGCAAAGCAATGAGATAATGGCCTGATTGGAGAAGAAAGAGAGGGACTAGGGTATGGATGTTAGTGTATTTATGGAGAATTAAGAGAGGAAAGTATATTTTTATTCCTCGATTGCATACACAAAACATTTGCTCACTTGCAATATATACATACTGCAATAAGAAAAGCGACTTGTGACTAAATTATTTGTACATCTTAAGTGAGTTTCTTTTAACATAAATATCATATTTTAATCATAATTATTGAATTTCACTGGACCTATCTTGATTTTATGAATTTCAAATTGTAAGAACAAAAATATCATATTTTAACTAAAATTATTGAATTTCACCGAAATTGCTTTGAGTTTATGAAGTTTCTTTCTAAAATAGGCAAATTGTTGGAATCTGAATAAGTTATACACATATATGTGTATATATGTGTGTATGGGTTTATAAAAATGAACATCAAGTTATCCTTTTTACATTAATATAAAATTTAAATTAAAATTATTAAATTTTGTCGAATAAGATAACTTCTGCCTAACTCTATGTAGGTAAACTTGCATAACCTATAATACCAAAAAAAAAAAAAAAAAAAAAAAAAAGATATATATTGAGATTAAAAAAAGAAATTAAATAAATAGAAAAGGGTAAGATATGAGGAGAACGTGGGCACTGTTCCCATGTCTCCCATATCATTTTCATCCACATAAATTAATTTTCTCCATCTTCTTGTGTTGAGAGCTTAAACCCTAAACAAAGAGGAGCTCTCTTGAAGAAGCTGTCTTCACAAATTTAATCTTTAATTTGTCTACCAATTTAGATTTTAAATTTAAGTTTTATGTATGAATAGAGCAAAAATCAATTCAAATAATTACACTACTTAAAAAGTATTCGGACGTCATTTATAAAATTACATAAAATATATTGTATGTAGGTCATTATAAAAATAATGACATGTAATTTAATAATTTTTAACCTAGAAAAGATAATAAATATTTTAATTTAATAAAAATAATGTTATAATATATTAATTGATGCTGATAATATAAAATATTAACCATATTATTAATGTATATAACTTAACCTTTTTTTTAATGCTTTTTGGTTCTTATTTCTCATTTCTCGGTAAATTAGGTTGGAGCTAGCTAGATTCTTGTCTCAACTAGGCAAATCTAGAAACAAATACTAGTCAAATGAACATTATTGAATTTTAGTTGATGTGTTTGCAATACATTATGTTAGATATTATAGTAAAAAGGCTTATTTACTAATATAAGATTTGAGTAGTTTAAATTAAAATTTTAAAATATTTCTGTTTATTAAAAAAATATGCAGTCTTCTTTCTTATTTATAAAGATCTTGTACATTTTTTTTTCTACAAACTTTTGTATTATCTAACGAAAATGAAATTATAAGATCCACGATTAAAAATATTTTGAGCCTCAAAATTACAAACTTATGTATCAGCTAATCTAAATGATTTACTCACATTCTCCTTAACCCACTTATACTTATATACAGAACCATCACAACATAACTATATTGATAATATTAACGAAAGAATACAAATACCATTAATTGAAAAGAGAAAATAAAAAGAAGAGAGGGATACAAAAGAATGGAGGCTAATAGTAGAATGGGAAGCCTTAAACCCTAAAACAATACAAAAAGCACTTATATAGACTAGACTAGACTAAACTAAATAAGGAAAGTCTAAATAAGGAAAAGACTATACTAAGGCATAATAACCATATATAGACTAGACTAAACTAAATAAGGAAAAGACTATACTAAGGCATAATAACTATTTAACAATTGTAATCTTGAATATAGTTCCTATAGAATTTTAGCTATGAGATTTTAAATATGTCATAACATTTATACCTCTCCAAAAGTTTATCGTTAAGAAAATATAAAATTACGCACATATATCCACTTTGGCCAAACAAACTTTATAGATTTGTCCCTTGGGACGAACATTCATGGAGTCCAAAAGAGTGCATACCGGTTAAACTCGTGAATATGCTAATAAAATTCTTTACTTTACTATTTTATTTCAATGTGAGAATTGCCAAAGGTCTCAAATACATCCCTTCAAAAATTTGTCATTCTATAAGTTTATCGGTATTTTAATTTTTAAAAGCGACTCTTTATTACGAGCGTCATGTAATGACCCCCCCACCCCCACCCCTATCAATGATACTCTTTTCATTCTATATTAGTTGTCCTTTTATTATAAATAGTTATCTCAAATTATTTGTCAATGTATAAAATCAAGATTGATTAAGTTCCATTATCTCATTTTGCCCTTATAATTAATTCATTTTAAAAATATAAACACGTTTAAAAATTAATTTCTAAGGGCAGTGAAATTCCTCGTTGCATAAATAGTGACATGCATGAATGGTGTAACAACATACCCGCTATCTCCAACATGAACTAGATGAAATTGAATTCTCGGTGAAAATGTAGAATACTAACAGTTAGATGGTATGACCCGTACACCTTAATTATATTTATGTTTTTAAGGAACAAATTAGTAAAATTATTTTTTATTAAAAAATATATTGAACATGGACAAATTAATATAAATAAGAGAGTAAAAGGACATGAAAAGTGGCACTAAAAATTTAAGACAGACCACTTTCTTTAACTAATGTTGACATCAGAGGGTTCGATTTTGAAGTTTATCGATTTGACTTATTGGATATCAATTGTAAACATGTCAAACAATTATAAATTGTTAAAGTATCGGTTTATGGTTATTGGTTTATCAGTTATCATTGTTATCGGGTTAACCCTTAACATTTCAACCACTTAAAGATAACTTAACCTTAATGATTCCATTATTAAAAGACTAACATACAAACTTGCATGGGACACACGTTGAGCTTGAAGCAATACAAAAACTTCTTTTCTTCTAAAAGTGGGAAAATATGGAGACAATGTTTCGAAGAGTCAATAAAATTTTGAAGACTAAGAGATTGAGAAATCATGATTATGAAGTGAGCACAATTTCTAAGAAGATTGGGAGACAAAGAAATCCTACCGAGAATGAGAAATGAGATATGAGAAATGAGAATGAATAGAACTTATAAAGTGTTAACTCTTAGTTTAATTAGTGTGAGGATAGAAGTGTAATTAATCAAAGTACTTATCGGGTTATCGGGTTACCTGAAAAAAAATTTGGTCAAACCAAGACCCGAACCAATAACCCAATAATAGTAGTATAGTAAACTCATAACCGAATAGGTTAATCAATAACCCAAACCATTAACCCACATGGGCTATTGGTTTCAGCTAAGATTTTAGACACCCCCTAATGGATGGTCCTAAATTAAACGTACAACCTTAATATATGTTAGCCAAATGGAAGTGTTACATGGTATTATTATTGACTTTTTGTATTTGTACAAAAGCATTTACTCTTGCCTTAATAAGGGACATAAATAATTTTTTCCATTTAATTAAAGATCTCAAATTTTAGTCTTATTAGATATGAAGTTATCTTTTTTATTAACAAGTGTTTTTCCTTTGAACCTAGATTTAGTTGCATCTTGCTGCAGTTCGTACTGAACATGAGGTAAAAAAAAAATTAACGTTTAGGGTTCCTGAATAAGAAAAAAAAGGAATATTATTACGAAGGTGGAATATTATTAGAATATTATACTGAACTAACAAGTAACTAAGGACAGATATAAGTATAGAGATGAAAAATTTAGACACTAGAAAGAAGTTGAGAAGAACAAACAATTTCTTCACAATACGCATATCCTCTCTTTCTAACTCCTCTTCCTTTTTAACTACTTGCTAATTGAGCTTAGATCCCAAATCAACCTTTTGTGAAAACCTTTTGGATCTAATACTTCTTCTTGGCCCAATAACTGATTCTGTGACATCTAAATTCATATAGGGCTAGGTGATCCATAACAACCAATTATCATATACTTTTTATTTGTAAGGACCCGATAAATGATGGAAAATATTTTTTCGAGAAGGACAATGCTTGTTTAGCATTTCTTAGGTCTCAAAATTAAAAATTTACGATTTCGAAGGATTTCAGTGGTTATTAGTTCACAGACTTTTGGGAACATTTGGTCCAGGAGCAGTTTTGTTAGATATAATATATTTTTATCGGTAAGGATCTGATAAACGATGAAAATACTTCTTTGAGGGTGACAACGCTCGCATTGTATTTTTTGAGCCCCGGAATAGAAAATTTACAATTTCAGAGGATTTCAATGGGTATTAGTCCACAAACATTTTTAGAATATATGGTTCTAGGCAGTATTGACACATTTTATATATTTTCATCTGTAAGGACCCAGTAACCGATAGGGAGTGTGTTTTTGGGGATGACAGAGCACTTATAATATTTTTCTGGTCCTGAAACAGAAAATTTGTAATTTCGGAGGATTTCGACGGGTATTCATCCACGATTTTTTGGGAATATGTGATTCTGGGTAGGTTTTGCTAGATATCATAATTTTCTTCCATAAGGATTCGACAAATAAAGAGGAATGCATTCTTGGGGGTGAAGGCACTCGTACAGTATTTTCTTTTTGCCTCAAAATAGAAAATTTGTGATTTTTGAGAATTTTAATAGGTATAAGTTCATGAAATTTAGGGGAATATGTGGTTCTGAGGTGATTTTACCATATCTCATAAATTTTTATTCATAAGGATTTGAAAAATGACGGAAAGTGCATCCTCAAGGATAACGACGCTCGTATAGTATTCTTTAGGTCCCGAATAGAAATTTTGTATCTTTGGAGGATTTCTTGGGTATTAGTCCATGAATTTATTGGGAATATGTGGTTTCAAGACGATTTTTCTCGATACCATAAATTTTCATTTATAAGTACCCAGTAAACGATGGAGAATGTGTCATCGGGGGCGACAACGCACTTATAGTCTTTTTTGGGTCCTGAAATAGAAAAATTTTTATTTCAAAGGATTTATTCTGTATTAGACCATGATTTTTCGGGAGTATGTGGTTCCGGAGCGGTTTTATCAGATATCATAAAAAAAAATTAAGGACCTATTAAACTATAAGGAAAGCGTCCTCGGTGATTACATTGCTCGTATAGTATTTTTGGGCCTTGAAAAGGAAATTTTAAATTCTAAAGGATATTGGTAGGTTATAGTCCATAACTTTTTTTACAATATGTGATTCTAGGATAGTTTTGTCAGATATCATAAATTTTCATCTGTAAGGGCATAAACTATGTGGAATGCATCCTCAGGGATGATGGAGCTCATATAGTTTTTTTGGCCCTAAAATAAAAAATTTGTGATTTCAATGGGTATTAATCCATGACTTTTTTAAAACTATATGGTTCTGAAGCAATTTTGCCAAATATTATTAATTTTCATCTGTAAGAACCCCGTATATAAAGGAGAATGTCTCCTCAGGGGTGAAAGCGCCCGTATAGCAATTTCTTGGGCCCATGAACATAAAATTTATGATTTTGAAGGATTCCCCCGAATATTAGTCTACAGACTTTTCGAGATTATGCAATTCTGGGGTAGTTTTGTCAGATACCATATTTATCCGTAAGGACCTAGTAAACTAAGGGAATGTGTTCTCTGTGGAAACAGTGCCCTTATAGCATTTTTTAGGCCCCAGATATTATAAATATTTATCTGTAAGGACCATGTAAATGATAAAAAAATGCATCTTCGGAGATGACGGCGCTCGTATAACATTTTGTTGGCACAAGAAATTTATGTTTTCGATGTATATCTGTAAGTCAATTGGATGTTTTTTTTTTGGAATTATGTGGTTCTAGGGTGGTTCTGCAAGATATCATAATTTTTTATTTGTAAGAACTTGATAAACTACGGAGAACGCGTTCTCGGGGGTGACGACTTTCATACAGCATTTTTTGTGTCCCGAAACAAAAAAATTATGATTTTAATGGGTAATAATCCGCGAATATTTTAGAAATGTGTGGTTTCCTTGAGTTTTTACCAGATATCATAAATATTCATTCGTAAGGACCCGATAAAACATGTTTTTTCCCCTCTTAATTTGGATAAAGGAAAAATGCGGGAGATGATTACAATGCATAAAATTGAATCGGAAAAAAGGTGAAGCAACTAGTTGTATTATTCAATGCTTAGGACAAAACTACACACATAATACAATCAATTGAGACCCTTTTTTTCCAATTGGAAGAGAAGCAAGCGATACTTGTAGGTGTTGTACTCATAACCAATGAAGAATCTATGTGTTTTCGAAACTCAAGGTCTTCGGTTAATAATAAAAAAAGACCATTTTTTCCAGTTGGAAGAGAAGCAAGCGATACTTCTAGGTGTTGTATTCATAACTAATGAAGAATCGATGTGGTTTTGGCTCAAACTTAAGGTCTTTGGTTAATAATAAAAAAACATACTGTAGGAGTATGGCTAAAAGGACACGTTGGTCCACCTAACTAATATGGGCCTAATAGCATGTGGCCCACACGAAAGAAATGTGGCCCACATGCTATAACGGTATAATAATATAATTGATATTTGCCTTAAATAAAGAACTCCTAAATAGGAGAAGAATCATACAAGGAGTGTACTA